>PVIJ01004008.1:0-124695 GCA_004024925.1 Scalopus aquaticus | reverse complement strand
GGGGGGATGGCGGATAAGGGCACAAAATGGGAAAGAAAAGAACACAAGGGACCATGGAGATGGATCACGGGTGAATTGGTGGTGGGCTACCCAAGGGGAATACAAAATGTAAAAGACATAAATAACAATAAAAAAAAATCCTAGCTGATGCAATGTGTTTTAAATTTTAATAAAAGACAGTAAAATATTTTGAATAAAAAAAATTCTTATGCTCCTTTAAAAATGGAATAATTCATGATATTTCTACTGATTTTGAAGCATGCTCTATATATTAAAGTTATCATTCCCATTACTGTTATCCTAAATGTACCAAAGTCATTAAACCAAGAGTTATTTAGAATATCATTTTACTTTAGAAAGAGTACATTTCTTCTTTTTGAAGTCCATTTATTTTTCCTTTGAGCATAATTTTATGATTAATTTTAATAATATCCACAGGGACTATGAAAAGGATTAGTCTATATTTACATGCTATGGAATTCAAATTTTACATTTCTGGTTTATGTCTCAAGTTTTCCAAATCATGTAACATATTTTTTTGACCACTTAATTTCTCATAGAGAAGAGATGCTGAAATTTCCAACAATCATGTTTCTATTCCTTTACATTTTTCCTTTATATATTATTTATATATTATTTTTTGAAGTAACATAGGTTTACAACATTGTATATCATGTTCTTATGGTGGTTTGGCATCTTGGTTTAAAAAAGTTCTTTACCCTATTTCAGGTATTTATTCCTTTTTAAAAAATTCCAATTGCATTTAGTATACTTCATAATTAATATGTCAATGAGTATGTTATTCATGCATACATTAATAGGTGTTTCTAAAGTGGTGGAAAAGTTTGATCTTTTCAGTAGCTTTAAACTTTTTACTCAATGTTTATGTTTTTGCAAAAGTTTTCAGCAAACTGCGGTCCTCCTAAGATAGCCTGTCATCCCATATTGTAGGTGAATCGGGGTTGAATTTCTCAATATAAATACTGTGAAGGAGGATATGTGTGTCTCTTACATAATCACCATTTGGAGAGCTTCCTGAGGTACAGAGCTGATCTCATTTAAATTAATGGAATTTTAAGTATAATGATCTTTCCCTTAATGACAGTGCTTTCAAGAATAAATAAAACCTTTAAGCAAAGGATAGGTGTATGTGCTCATCAAGCAAGGCATTGTTGCTATTCATGCAAGTTACTTGCCCAAAGTAAGACCGCCAGGATCCAAACCCACACAACAAAAAATCTGAGTTTGTGCTTTTATTTCCACGCTCATGCCAGAGAGAGGCCTGCAAATAAAAAACGAAAGTGCTGATTTTATTTAAAACTCTGTAGGTGAGTGACACAGTATTGGTGTGCTGTGGCTGGGCTGCCTAGTGGCCGCCTAGACCACCATAGTGATTAGTTAGACAGCTTAGAGAGTATTAAAAGACGGTTCCCTTGGCAGGCGTGGTGAGCTCCTTATCGCAAGCAGTAGAAGCAATGGCTGTGATGAGGGCTCCTGCAACTGAGATTAGGCAAGATCCTCACTGAAGGAGGTGGTGCAAGACAGAATAGCAGATGTGGAGGTAGTTGAAGAGACTTAATTGTGTATTCAATCACAACCGACCGACCCACCCCAGGGACTTCCAATGAATGTGTTCAATATGAAGAAATGAAGCTAAAGTAGAATATTTTGCTTAATTTTTGACACACAGTCCTTACACCTATATGCTAGCATGACCTAAATAAACGTAGCATTCTTCTAAGGCAAGAAGACAAAGGCAATAGAATCTACTTGGCAGGAAATACATCCAGAAAATCAATGGGCTTGTACTGGGCACAGCTTGAACCTGGCCAGCACTGCTTTACAGGGGCCTAGACCCAGTAAGCTTGGACCTGAACTCTGAGTCTTTTCCCCCGGGGCACTGACAAATGATAAACACAATCTGGGAGGACAGCTATGCAAATGTAAGATTTCAAAGATTCACTCATCAGTCACAGGATAGTTTTTTTAAGGATTTATCTATGCATACAAGCTGGGGTGCAGGCCAGAGGTGTGGGGCGGTGAGAGGGTTCACCAGAGACAGAGTGGGGAGCAGAACAGAGAGATCAACTGAAATACACTGCTGAGGGGAGCAGCGGGCGAGACAGGAGAGGTCTGCTGCTCCATGTCGGAAGCTCCCTGGATGGACACTGAACAGGTGCCTGCAGCTGCTGACAGCTCCACAACGCTGCACCTAACCCATTCCGTTACCAGGGAGGCCCTCACACATGACAGATTTTTATGAATGACTACTAAACTCGTGACTGTTTCTATTATCACCTGCAGCCTGAGCTCTTTCAGCTGCCCCAGCTTTGCAGATCTCAGGGAGAGCAGAGCTGATAGCCATGGTGCAGCTCCCAAGGGACAGGTCTTCCCATATTCCAGGTGACTCTGACCTTCAAGTTCAAGTTCCTGTCTTCTGGGTAAAACTAGTAAATGCTGCACATGAAGTGATATTCTCTTACAATCTGCCAATTAGAAACAGCAAACCAATTCTTATTGGTGCATTCTTTGATAAATCTCAACATCAGGAGCTAGGACATTCTTATAGTCACCAGTGGCTGGTTGGTCAAAGGTCATTACTTGTGCTGTATTATCACAATACCAGCTACAAATAAGCTAGTGAATGGATCCTGCTTTTCTCTCGAAGATGGAATGATAACATAAAAAAGCCTCAGATACACACTCATGTTTACTATTTGTATTTCTTTGAATACTGAGATTATGAGAATTTCCATATTCTTGAAGTAGGTGTTTGAAATTCTGTGAGTTTTCCATGTCCTTAATTATATTTTCAGATGGAATTTTCCCATTAGTTGATATAATTTCCTGTGAACTATAGTTAGCAGTGCATTGCAATTTCTGTAACAAATATTTACCCAATGGTTCTACCTCAGTTTTGATGTTTATGTGTGAATTCTATGGGCATTAGATTCCTGGGCATTTTCTGGCTACTTCTTTCTGAGGGGAAGCACTGTGATATTGCCATCTATGTGATAACTTTGGGAGGAGAATGAAATACAGACAGGCTCGCATGCTTTCAATTGCTTTTCTAGCTGGAGAGCAAACTCCCCTCTCTGACTCCCAACCTCTCCCAAGGAGATAAGAGGGTCAGGTTGAGTTTTTTTCATGCTGTACATTTGACAGAGGGAGGTTCCATATGTGAGGCCAATGTTGGTCCAAGGTGATCTCAAAAGGCTGGCAGTATCTGCCTTATTCAGGGGTTTTAAGTAAGTAAATTCAGCTATCTACCACCGACTAGCAACATTCTCCAACATCAGCTTAATAACAATAAAGATGACATTTGACCTTCATCTATGATTCATTACCTTTATTTTCAATTGGTTCAGAAATTGGACAGAGTAGATAGGTACTGGTATTTACTGGCTCTTTGGTTTTTGTTTCTTAATGACATAGTCTTTATAATATAAAGTATTTCAAAATTGTGAAGTCAAATTTATTGCTGCTTTTCTTTATTCTGTATGCTGCTTTTATCCTCATAAAGTCTTTTCCCATGTTAAGATCATTTGGAATGATCTGTTTTCATCCAGCTTTTTCATAGTGTGGCTTTTGCTGTTATTAAATCCATGTGAAACAGTTCATGTACATCATGTGAAGATTTCTTTTCCAGATAACTAAGAAAACACACTGTCGTGACATTTTTGAATTATCCTTCTTTACAAAATTGCAATAACTTTATCATTGGCACCATCAAGATCTAGGAATTGTGGGGACCGGGGGTGTTTAGAGACCAGCAGGCCTACCCAAATGGAGCCAGAGAATAGTTTTCACAGACCAGAACATCTTGATAGGGAGTCTGGATGCCTGGTGATGGTCCTGGGACCTGAGAATGACTGGGGAATCCCAGAAATATCAACTCGAGTCTCAGATCATTATCTGATGGTCTCTGCCTCCTCGGAGAACTGGGTGCTGGTGGGCAGAACCAAAGGCCAGCTATGGCTGCAGCACACACACAGGGGCCAGAAACATGGGGTGGGGGAGTGGTGAAGGACAACACCAGTCCAGATTCTCCCCCCTCAGCCAGGGGTGGGTGAGCATTGGGATGGATGATCTGGTCAGCATTCATAGCTTGCCCCTGGGGAACAAGGGTTCTGGGTAACCTCATATCTCCTCCATCATGTATTGAAACACGTTCTCTCAACAGCTTGACAGACATAGTGCATCAGATCAGATCATGTACTGAAGGACTTGCCACTGTGGTATCAACTTGGGGTCCCTGGTTTTGGTCTCTTGCCCTCAACAGGAGGTTGCAGCCATGGTGGAGTGACATGGTGGTCTGCCCACCATTTTTGGCATTGGAAGACCTGTATGGTGCATAGGTATATTGCTTGTGTAATAAAGCAATCAAAAATACATATAGATGTATGTACATGTGCGTGTGTGGGTTGACATACAGATTAGTGTATGTCATTTCCCTAGGCTATCATTTACATACCCTTAATGGTTCATTCTTTGGCCAAAGTTCTATTTTTCAATGACCATCACTACACATTTTTTTAATCAGGGAAGGAAAGTTCTACTTTGCATGATATGAATATGTGATAATGTGCTGTAAGAAAAAAAATACCATTTTTCAGTTATCAAGTTTGCAAGCAAATATTTAATTTTCTAAAACAAGCTGATTCTTTTGTAAGTATGATATTTAAATATCATTCGGGTGAGTGAGGAATGAGAAATCTACTACCTGGGAGTCAGGTCATGGACTGCACCGTAGATGGTGCTACCAGCTGGCCTGTTGCATGACAGGGAATGGTCACCACCAGTCACAAATTCCATCTGTTTATGCCTCTATTTGTTAGACAATCTGGCACCAGGAACAGCTGAGAAGAAAGATTTGAAAGCAGCTTGCTTGACTGATGTGTCTAGAGTTATCGCAAAGTCCAAATAAAATGTTAAGTGCTATCAAGAAATCATAAATCAGGCAAGTGTCTCTTTGAGCCAGGGGAAGGTCTTGCTAAAGCTTGCATGACATCCTGTGTGAGAGATACAACTGGCTTGTATTCAAAAAAAAAAAAAGAATTTAGAACTGCTTGTTCCACACAATTAATTAGATTGCATTTTTAACTTCATTGAGCAGTGAAATGTATCACAGGGCCTAGCAGCAAGTGAGCATGATGAAACCACTGGAACTAAGGTTTCAGTCAGGTAAGAAGATTACAGAGAGCATCAACTAAGAATGCAGAGGATGATCGTAACACGGAGTATGCTGGGGGAGCAGCTATGATCAGGAGATCTATTTATGGGTAGCAAGACGCCATTCAGAATAGGTAGGAACCATGCAGGATAGCTAAGGCCCTTCTAGTAGGACGTCACCTCAGGAAAGAACCCAGAACTCAATCTTCATAGGTTATAAGAAGTTTTCACATTTTTGAATCTGTGAAAATGCTAAATCCCCATGAGAAAGCAAATAGACATCTTCATCAGCAAAGCTTTTAAAAAAAAATACCCTGTTGTGTTGTGTTAGATGCCACCGAATAATATCCGCTCTGCCTAATTTAGGCTGAAAAGTAATTACTGGAAGAATATCATGAAACTCACAAGAAGGCTAGAGAATCAACTTTGAAAAATGGGTAAGAACAAGGAAAGTAATGCTGGAGGCACTATGTGGAAATTATGGCCCAAGGGAAGGCAGACAGTTAGCAACTGTGCTTCCAACCATGTGCCTTTTGCTTTTGCTGATTCCTTCAAGTCACTGGGTCATGGCCAGGAGCTTTTGATTGACTCATTGTGGTCATTGCCTACCAAGGAGAATCTGGAACCCTGGACTCCTTTAATGGAAGGCAGTGCCTTGAGTCCTTAGCAAGACTCTGATAAGAGTGTGAGGGGAGTGAGTATGGGTGTTGGATATTAAAGAAGGAAGGAAGGAAGGGAAGGAGGGGGGGAATATGCATAAATATATCAACAATGGATTTTCATGCCTTAAATTTCAACATTTTGAATACTCGTAATTATATATTAAAAATCTGTTTTTCTAGTCATTTGTTTTAAAAGTCTAGTTCTGAAGATCTAGTTTTTACACTTTGGGTATAAGAAATCGCTTATGTTTATTTCTCATTTCATAAGGGTCTGGAAGTCTCATTGATAATATCCCTAGAAATAGGGCACTTGAATCCACTTAACCCAAACCACTTGGATCTCTATAAAGCCAGCTGATCTCTGGCTCCTTGATCTAGTAGCTCAAATTGAGTACAGGGGAGTCCAGGACAGTTGGTCATTCTAGCTGGTAAATATCATTTCCAGAAAGTTTATCTTTTGTGACTCTCAAAATTTACTCGCCAGGTGCTACATCCTACATCCCATTCCTGGTGTGCCACAAGCCAAGGAAATTTGACGTGAACTTGCCACCTACAGGAGACCATTCCCTACTTCTCTTCACCCCATATAACACTCTGAGCAGTTGGTGGCCTGGGTCTTGACAACATTTTTCTGATGTCACCTTTGTCAGCACCAGGGCCTTGATGAAGCCACCCATGACTCAGACCTCTCAGGATAGCTGCTCTCGAATCCTGTTAGATGTCCCTGAAACACTTCACCACTCAGGTCAGTGATCAGCAGTTGCCAAAAGTCCTCTAGAAGGTGGATTTTCCTACGATCTGATTGTCCACTCCTAATTGAAGCCCCTAACTATATAAAATAATGTGTGTCTATGGTATTCAGAATTTCTCCTTCATATTTGAAAGACTCTAGCTTTAAGGCAAGCGATTTACCTGATCCACCATCTATGAACAGGTCTCATGTACTGTGCAATTCACAAATTCTAGTATTTGGATGGGACCTTTCCTTAGTTTTCTATATGACTATAGTTGTCTCTTCATTTCTTGGCTCCCTTCTCTAGTTACTGGGAAGGGAAATGCTAGACATCTGTTGTCAAGTAGCCACCTTCTCACAGATGGCAATGAGAACTGCAGTTGTTCCTTTTATATTTCATTTCATCCCTTCCATTGAATTCTTGTCTCATTACTTTCTCTTTGGCATTCAAAGATAGGTATGAGGCAAACAGAAATTAGGCAAGAAAAAGAGAGCACATTTTTCTGATAGCAACATATCTTGCAGAGATGGTTTTCTGTGACCTCTACTGCTCTCTTAGCTCTTACATCTACCCAGTTAACTACTTGCTCGGCTCAAATGTGACCCTCCTGGGGAGTCGTCGCAGAGTGTCCTCACCAAGACCTGAGCCTTGTCAGTGGCCACACTCTATTCCCCCAGAGTGCTCTAAACATGTCTCTCTAACATGTTTTTCTTTCTATCATAATTGTTGATGTATCCACCCATCTCCCTAGCCAGACTGTGAGTTCTCTGAAAGAAACTTACCCATCACTGTGTCCCCAAGGTCAAATTCAGTAAGTTAAGTGAAAGAATAGGTTTGGAAAGAGAAAAGACAAGAAGAAACATTTTCTTAGGACCCCCAGATTTTTCCTAATTGGTGACATTTAAGACCTCTCAAACTTTGTTTGACCAATTTGGAAAGACATAAGTAAATAAATAACTGAATTATTGAGCTGATAGCCACTTTTGTTTATGTTCTGTTAAAAGCACAGTGTCTGGTTGCGCAACAGGTTAAGTCTCAGCACTCTGAAGCTATCCACAGCCACTGCAGCAAGAGTTTGATGCCTGGCCAGGGAGCTTCCCATATGGCGCAGCAGACCTCTCCTGTCTCACCCGCTGCTCCCTTCAGCAGTGTACTTCAGTCAATCTGCCTGTTCTGCTCCCCACTCTGTCTCTGGTGAACCCTCTCACCACCCTACACCTCTGGCCTATACCTCAGTTCTTGTATGCATAAATAAATAAATCTTTTTTAAAAAAAAAGCACAGTGTCTATGTTAGGGGCTAACCTACTGATTGTAAATAATTGCTGATCGTGAACAACTATAGACACATAATTTTGATAATAGTTCCTATATCATTGCTTTCATAATAATAGTTTCTCCATCACGTTTGAAAATAATTGCACTATTCTTCACAGGTAGAAACACTAAGTGTGAACTGTGAAAACGCTCCCCACTAACATCACTATTCCTAAACAATACACAGTTTGTCCTTTACGGTTGTCAGCTGTACACTGCTTGGAAGATACTTTAGACCCGAGCCAACTTTTTACATCTAACAAATGCCCAGTAAAATGTACTTAGAATTCCACTTGGACTGAACTTGCCCCTTCTCCAGAGGGCACATAAATGAATAAATACAAGGAAATCCCCTCCCATGGTGCACACGCATTTGCACGCACACAGTCCTCAGAGCAGCTGTGTTATATTATAAATTGGAGGCCTTTTGTTAGTTCAGATGTTTCAGGTCTGCAATGGCACTCTAGAGAAGAAATAAATATTATGAGTAAGTCTCCTTTCCATGCTTGTAGTGGGGAAACACTTACTAGCACAGTTTACTACAGTTTTCTACTAAAACAATCTCGTAAAAGAATACCAGCATTACTCACTCAGCACATGACTGCTAAGACAAGATGGTGTCTGTTTGATTCCCTAAATATTCAAAAACATGATTTCATTCAGACGCTTTCCCAGATGGCCATTCTTTTCAGTAAAACTAATCAGAACAATCATGGATCTTGTGCTTGCTAAGTCTATTTGCTTTTTTCTTAAAGCCTTCATCCTTCTTTTACTTTGCCAAATATTACATAGTAACAAAACTTCACAAATGAGAGAGATCAGATAGAAGTATTTGAATGATCAAAGGAAAGGCAGGTTGAAACAGGTGGGAACTCAATGTGGAATCCAGGTCATTCCATTTGAGAACTTGGTCTTCTGCTTTGAAGGCTCGGAGTCTGATTTTTTTTTTTAATCAAGAAGAGAATGTACTGGAGACTGATATAAATGTGAATTGATTCGTTGAGGAAAATAACCAAAAGCTACAAGTCTGCACAATCACTGCATGCCCTTCATATTGTCAAACTATATGTGTAGCCAAAATACCAGATTATTTAGTGAGGGTCTCCCTGGTGGCGCAGGGGTTAAGTCTCAGCACTATCAAGCTATCACCAGTCACTGTGGTCTGAGTTCAATCTCAGGTCAGGGAGCTAACTCACATGGCAGCAGACCTCTCCTGCCTCACCCGCTGCTCCCCTCACACTCCCCTCAGCAGTGCATTTCAGTAGATCTGTTTGTTCTGCTCCCCACTCTGTCTCTGGGGAATCCTCTCACCCCTTGAACCTCTGGTCTAATCCCCAGTTCTTGTATGCATAGATAAATAAAAATAAATAAATCTTTGGGGGAAAAAAAGATTATTTAATGACAACAAAGTCAGAACAAAGGTAGATGGAGATATTTATTTATTCAACCCAGATCCTGGTATGTCCTAAGAGATCTTGTCAATAGGGTCAGAAACATCTTGCCATGCTCTTCCCCAAAACTGGCACCTTGTTCCCCCATTCTTCATTAACTTTTACTAATCCATCCAATCTTGCCTTAATTATTATTTCTTAGAGCAAGCTTTTCTGGTCTTCTCATCTAAGAACAGTCCCCCCACTGTACACTCCAGAACACTCTGTAATTGGCATTTATAGTCCTTCCCTTGATTTCTCCTTACACTTACTTATTGCTTTAAGTTCTTTCTTCCTCTCGACTGTGAGCTCCAGGAAAGCCGGCACCATGTTTGGTTGAGTCCCATCAGGCTCTCAGACGCCTGAGTCAGATCAGTGCCTGACACATCTACAAGCACACATATTTGTTAAAATGAATAAATTAATGCTAAGGAGCGGCATGGGGAGTGGCTAAGAGCACAGGTGCTGGAATCAGCCTTCCTCAATTGAAGACCGAGTTCTTAAAATGACTTTGTGAGTTTGAGCAAATCATAAAATAAGATCCCTTACAGATAAAACCAAATCCAAACAAACCCTTGGAATCTGACTGCAGAATCGAGCCTACTAGAAGGGGAAGTGGAGAGTGAGGAGCAAAGGAGGAGGAAGCCCAATGAACCATGGTGGAGAATTATTGGTGCTTTGGCAGTAGTTGTGGTGTGATAACATAAGTGTGAGACTGTACCCCTAAAACATATAGCATTTTAAACCAAACTTACAGAGTTGTAAACAACAATGCTATAAAAAATTAATTAATTTTTAAAAAAGACCCCTTATCTGTGAAATTAAGAAGTGATAGTGTCTACCTCACAGCATTCTAATGAGGATTAAATCAGTTAATAAATGTAAAGTAGAACAATGACACACAGAGAAAACACGCAAGCAGAATAAAATCTTACTATTATTTTACAAAAGCTAATTCTAAGAAAAATTGGAAGCCTGAACGCTAAAACAGAATTTCCCTGAGGTATTACTGGGAGGGGGATGATTAATACTAATCTCCAAAAACATCTGTTGCCATGGTTTACTAGAACCATCTTTTCAATAAAAAATTATTTAACTAAATAAGGAAATACATTAAAACAGATTACATCCATGTATTTCCAACCTGGAATCCTCTTTTTCTTCTTTTATTGATGTTTGTGTCTATGTATGGCTCCCTTGTACATGTCAGAATGTGGCTTCAATGGCAACGGTGTTAGCTTTATTTCTGAATTCTTGGAGGGGTCATCTCCATTAACAGTGAATCATGGATATAAATATTCACAGAGGAAAATTATAAAATTTAGAGAGGAAAAAAGCACATTCCTATGGCATTTTTCATTGAAATAGAAGAAACAATCCTAAAATCGATTTGGAACCACGAAAGACATGGAAGCTAAAGCAATCTTGATTGAGAAGAGTGAAGCTGGGCCTCCCTGGTGGCGCAGCGGTTAAGCTCTGCGCTGTGGAGCTGCAGGGCAGCTGAGGTGCAAGCTTGACGCCCGGCCACGGAAATTCCCACATGGCGCAGCAGACCTCTCCTGCCCCAATGCTGCTCCCCTCAGCAGTGTAGTTCAGTAGATCTGCCCGTTCTGCTCCCTACTCTGTCTCTGGTGAACCCTCTCACTGCCCCACACCTCTGGCCTGCACCCTAGCTTGTATTCATAAATAAATAAATCTTAAAACAAAAAAGAGAAAAATGAAGCTGGGAGCATCACCTGCTACGGTTTCAAGCTATACTACACAGCTTTAATACTCTAGACATTATAGCATTGGCATAAAAAAACACACACAGATCAATGGAACAGAATAGAGTCCAGAAATAAATTCATGCATATATTGTCAACTAATTTTCCACAAAGTTGCCAGAAAACACATGGGGGAAAGAATAGTGTCTTCAATAAATGATGTTGGAAAAACTGAATATTCACATGCAAAAGAATGAAAATGGACCCCTCTCTTACATTGTTCACAAAAATTAACATAAAATGGGTTAAAGACAATCTTAATGAGACCTGAAAGTATGTAACTCCTGGAAGGAAATAAGGGGGAAAGCTCCTTGATATCAGGCAATGATTTTTTAAAAAGATTTATTTATTTATGCTTACAAGAACTGGGATGTAAGCCAGAGGTGTGTGGAGTAAGAGAAAAGAGTGGGGAGTAGAACAGACAGATCTACTGAAATACACTGCCGAGGGGAGCAGCAGGCGAGAGAGGAGACATCTGCTGCGCCACGTGGGTCAGCTCCCTGGCCAGGGATCAAACCCATGCCACAGTAGCTGGTGATAACTTGATAGTGCTGAGACTTTAACCCCCACACCACCAGGGAGGTTCCCCAGGCAATGATTTTTTCCATCTGACACCAAAAGCAAAGGCAACAAAAGTAAAAATAAACAAGCTAGACTACATTAAATTAAAAGGTTTCTGCATAGTAAATAAAACCAACAAAACAAAAAGGCAACTTATGGGAGAAAACATTTACAAAGCATTTATATGATGAGGAGTTAATATCTCAAATATATAAAGAACTCATACAATTCAACAGTGGCAAGGAACAGAATTAAAATATGGACAGAGGAGCTGAGTCTTCCCAACGAAGACATAAATGGCCAACAGGTACATGAAAATTTGTAGCAATTATTGATGGTAGAAATGTAAGCAAAACCATGTGCAGTGTGCTTCAGATTTTATATACTATGAAAGAAGTTGAGAAATATACATAGTAATAATGTTAATTTCTTGCCTTGGCACTACTATTAGATGATTGACTTTTTATATTGTTCTTACTGTTTCATTATTGCTTTCTTATAGCTATAATTAGAAAAAGATTTTTCTTTAAATATAAAAGGATTAAAAAGTATCTTAAAATCACATCAGTGTTTATTGCAGTCCTCTAATATTTCCTAATCCAGAGAGATAAAGCCAACAACTGTTTTACCAGACTATTGCCAATGAGCCATCTCAAAAATCTCACTTTCCAACCTCTATGGAAAGCTGTATGGTGGTTTCTCAAACAACTAAAAATTGAGCTTCCATATGAGCCAGCAATTCCACTCCTAGGAATATACCCAAAGGACATAAAAACAGTAACCCAAAAAGGCATATGCACACCTATTTATTGCAGCACTATTTACAATAGCTAAAATATGGAAACAACCCAAATGCCCCAAAATTAATGACTAGATCAAGAAGATGTGGTACAGGTATACAATGGAATACTACTCAGCAATCAAAAATGATAAACTAACACAATTCACAGCAAATTGGATGGAGCCAGAAGGGATCATTCTCAGTGAAATAAGCCAGAAGGAAAAAGAAAAATATCAAATGGTATCACTTACAGGAGGAATATAAGAGAGCCGAACAAGAAATCAGAAGAAGAAAATAGCACACGAATCAAAAACAAAAACAAAAACTAGCAGGCAACCACAAATAAGAGACATTCTGCAGGGGAGGAGGAGGAAGAGGGACCAAAATTGGAGAGAAAAGAGCACAAGGGACTACAGTGATGGTTCATGGGTGAATTGGTGGGAAACTTATAGGGGACACATAATAAGGCAAAGTATATAAATTAAATAAAATTAAATTTAAAAAAATCTCACTTCATTCATGAAGACAGAAAACCAATAGAGAGTGTATCCTTGAGTATGTATTGTAAAATGGAGGCCTGTGGGATTCTCTAGGACTTTCCCTATTTAGCACAGTTCTATCTGGCCCCTGGCCTATGCTCACCTAAAGCAACCTCTGCTTTAGGTATGTAGTATGCGGTTGGTAGGCCACATACCCAGCTTTGAGAAAGCGCCAGTATGGCTGGTTTACCTACTTTAATTTGGTGACTACTAGAACATTACAAAAATAAGACTTAGCTGTGGGTTTATATTTTTTAAATTAAATCTCTTGAGAGTGTCAGAATTATGCATAAACCACATTTATTAATCCTTGCATCAACTCAAGAAGACCACTGCAAAAATGGACTGTGAATAAACCTACCACGTCACACTAATTCAGTGGGCAGTGTCATTTTGCTCACAGTATACTGTGCTGCTGTGCCACTGAGCTGTTGAGGCATGAAATGAAGGTTTCTCTTTCCCTGAGGTGCTAGATTTTTCCAAACTGGAAATTCCTTTCCAGCAGCCTTGTCACTACTACACACTTCCTGAGGCCTAATTTATCCAGCATGGTCACTATAAGCATAAGGCACTATTTATAGACGTTAGAAAATGCACCTAGCATCCTTTTGAACTTATTCAAGATGTATAAATGCAATCCTATGAGGATGCATTTTCATAATCTGTGCAACTGGCAAGGAGAACGGTCTGTATTTATTGTCTAATATTTTAGTCACTTTGAAAAAAAAAAGAGGGGTAGTAATTTTAGGAAGCAATTTGCAAAGCTACTTTAAATATGGTGTTAACAATTCAAATGCATTATGTTTCAGTTTTCTGAAACGAGTCCATAAGCAATTAAATCAAACTGAAATCTAGCAGAGCAGGATCTCTGATGGATTTGTGATGTGAAATGCTGTCTTCAGCCTTGTGTTTCTGTTTGTGTTTCTGTGCTTATCAAGCTCCTACTCTTTCTGTCAAGGTCTGTCAAGGTCACCAGCAACCACCATAGGCCCTGCACATCCAAATCCCAAATCACGATTAAGAATATTTTCCAACTTGAACTGTGTATTTTTTTAAATACAATCTTTAGCATCTGAGTGAATGATACCACACCATGCAGGTATTCAATCCCAAAGCCTGGAATCATTTCTGTTTCACCTTCTGCCTCACCAACTCCTGTTGTCCTAATCCCCCAGGTGGAAACAGCAGTCTTTTTATAACCTAATCTTGGAAGTGACAGACCATCTCAGCGGCATTTGATCAACTGACCCCTTTCTCCTTGAGGAACACCCTCCTTCTTCTCACAAGGATGCACACACCCAATTTTCTCCAATTTCTCTGGCAAATGTTCTCATTCTGCCTTATTAACTCATTAACTGGCTCTTTCTCAATAAGGCCTCTAAAAGTTGCCATTACTTACATCTTCATCTTGGAGCCTCCTTCTTGCTCCATCTTACTCGCCCATGAAATCTGTCACCTAATGATTAAACATCAACATGCTGAAAACTCCCAAATTTATACTGAAGTCCAAATTTCTTTCTGAACTTTGGATTTAAATCAGACTTTCTTGGCAAACATTTTTATTTGGATAACACACAGACATCTCAAACTGCACATCCAAATCCCAAATCACGATTAAGAATATTTTCCAACTTGAACTGTGTATTTTTTTTAAATACAATCTTTAGCATCTGAGTGAATGATACCACACCATGCAGGTATTCAGTCCCAAAGCCTGGAATCATTTCTGTTTCACTTTCTGCCTCACCAACTCCTGTTGTCCTAATCCCCCCAGGTGGAAACAGCAGTCTTTTTATAACCTAATCTTGGAAGTGACAGACCATCCCTTCTGTTATGTTCTATTCACTAGAGATGAGTCATAAATCCAGACCACACATAAGGAAAGGAGACTCCACACTTGGGGGTCTTCCTAGAGGCAGCCTACAACACTCCACCACTGTCTGAACTTGGCCACGACTGCTCTGCTCCTTCTGTAATGCTCCAGGGCCTGCCAATAGTGTCTCTCCTTACAAGGCCTAGTGGAAACAGTTGTCGATGTTTCTCTTGGATTGCAGCACCTGGCATAGGGCCTAGCAATGATGTACTGAAGTGCATGGAACTGTCTGTCTCTAAGCCATGGTTAGGATACACAAATGGTGCTGATGGGTAGAACTAAACTGAGAAATAATACTCGTAGGTCCATGATTCCTTTGGAGGTGATCTAATTCATTTTTTTCCTTTCATTCCCACAATGCTTTAAAACCATCCTTCTGATTTTTGAGTAGCATGAGCCAGACATCTGGAATATTCAGTAATGAAGGAAGAGACAGGGAGTAAGAAATAGGCATGAATTTCTCATCCTGACAGAGGCTTAAATGACTGTTTTCAGTCTTCTCTGTTTCTTCACAATTTCAGGGAACTCTCAATGAGGTTTACAGTTGAGGGAAAGAGAAGAGATGAGGACACAGAAGGAAGGCCACAGGGCACTCAGGCACCAGTTGTATTATAAGAGCAGCCAAGGAAAGGCATTTGCTTACCACTGCCCTCGGCGTCCCAAATAACAAAGGCCAGGAAAGGGCCAAATTAAACCGATTTCATCCTCGTAAACAAACTGCCCGGAGTGCCTGTCTGCCATTTTCCCCCTAGTAAGCCTTGTAAATAACACAGATAATCTCCTTTCACCTCTTCCAAAAGCACAGACTTCAATTACCCAGCACCATGCAAGGCTAGTCCTGCTTTCTTCCAGTGTTGAGTATACCTCTGAACAATTATTTTCTCAAGCTACAAAACACAATTGCATATGATCTAATATTTTAAATACCACTTAAGAAGATGGGAAAAAATAAGGCCTGAGAGTCAGTGAAGAAATCCCTTTCAATGCTTCCCTCCCCTTTCAAAAATATATACTGCCAAGGCCTACATTCCTAGGGAAGGAGGACATGGTTTCATTTATTCACTCTTTCATCAAAAAATAGGTAAAGGTTTCCACTACCTCTGAAAGTAGAGCATGTCTATGAAAGCTTTCATAAGGCAAAATGCAGAAGCAGTTACCGTGAACATATATGGAAAATTTTTCAAGCATTCGCGGACCCCAGAATTAGTAAACCAAATCATACCAAATAGTACATAAAACTTCAGCTCACACTCACACATTAGGTAAGAGCAAGAATGATGTCATACACACGCAGTCTGTATGATGTCGTACCCCGGCAAGGAACTGGCAGTCATTCTCACTGCTCATACCACACAATGTCTCCATGCAGGCTGCCGTAAAGCAAACTTGAACACTGCGGCTGCTTTCCAGCTTTTGTCGTAAAAGTGAAAATCCTCTGAATATTTTTGTGCTGAGAAAAAAGGTACTAACCTAGGCTTTTTTATAAAAGTGAGATGGCATAAGGTGAATTTTCAAAAAGTAGGGCATAAGTGTATGAAGGGCTACAACCTATCAGGAGTTCTGCTAGGTACAAGAATCACAGTGATAGAATACAAAAATTTTAGTCTTTCATAAAGAGATGCAAGCTCAGAATGGAAGCTCCCAATGGGGACAGAGAAGAAGACATCCCACCTGGACTGGGGCATGAAATGAGGCATCTCAGGGATGTAAGGACTAGGTGGAATCATAAAGGACAAGCCATGGATGTTTAAAAATAAACAAGGGACTAACATTCCAGCAGATAGAAAAACAGGTTCAACAGCTTGGAAGTCAGACAGAGCTTGCTGACTTCAAATCCTGCAGTTTTGCCTTGAACAAAGAGCGTGAGAAAGAGCAGATGGGAGGAGAGGGAGGAAAGATGAGCAGAGGAGCATCAGGTGGCAAAGTGTGGAGTTTATCCAAACAACAGCAGAGAGTCCTAAAACATTCCAAGCAGGAGAATGGTTTGGTCAGAGTTACATGCTAGAAGGAGCTCTCTGACATCAGCGTAGAGAAATGATTGGCAGGGGGAGCCATTAGGGAGCTGCTATAGTAAACAGCCAATAAATTAATGAGTGCTTAAAATAAGGCAGTGAGGAAGGGACAAATTAGAAAGGCCTTCAGAATGTAAACCTGATAAGACTCAGATTAAATACAGGGTTAAGGATAAAGAAAGTTGTCAGGATTACTCAGTTTAAAGGCTCAGGAAGCTGAGGAGAAGATGGTGATGTTCACTGAAATGAGATCAAGGAGTCCCAGGTTTCAGGGAAGAAGATGGGCGTATTGATGTTAAAGGACTTTGGCTCAATTTTGCCTAGTACTATGATCTTGGGTTCATTTAACTGAAGACAAACTTTTTATTATTTAGACTCTAAGTGTTGCGAGCCTTGGAAAAAAGTTCTGAATCAGGGTTTATCAGTTCTGAAGTTATAATACCTTCCCAAGTTCTCTTCTACAACTCCCCAAAATATCATCCCTCATCCAAACAGGGATAACACAGCCAGAGGAACAGATAATGAAGACAATCTTAGCTTGAAGACAGCTTGCTCTGTTAGGTTAGCTGTTCATCTCATACTGTCTTATGTAGGTCAATCTTTTTTTTTTTTTTCCAAGCTGGGGTACAGGCCAGAGGCGTGGGGCGGCGAAAGGGTTCACCAGAGACAGAGCGGGGAGCAGAACGGGCAGATCAGAAATACACTGCTGAGGGGAGCAGCGAGTGAGGCAGGAGAGGTCTGCCGAGCCATGTGGGATTCTCCCCAGCCGGGCGTCGAACTCACATCGCGCGCTGCCGACAGCTCCACAGGGCAGCGCTCAACCGCTGC
This sequence comes from Scalopus aquaticus, assembly GCA_004024925.1. Taxonomy (NCBI): domain Eukaryota; kingdom Metazoa; phylum Chordata; class Mammalia; order Eulipotyphla; family Talpidae; genus Scalopus; species Scalopus aquaticus. The sequence goes on along the minus strand of PVIJ01004008.1, from coordinate 107,022 downwards.
GCCACCAGGGAGGCCCTGTAGGTCAATCTTGAGCCATGTAACTTTGGAAAAAACCTGAATTTTACATGACTTTTATTAAATGTATTCCATGTGCCAGTCCCAATTGAAAGTACTTGTTTTAACCAATAAGAAGCAGCTATAAGTTGCTCTCTTTCAGTATCTAAATGTTTAGTTCTAAGTGAGATTAGAACTACAATTATGAACTGTGACTACATGCATATAAAATTGAGGTCCCACTGGAAGGGAAATATACTCTTTTCTCTGTTAAGAAAGCAAACCCCAACACCTGTCCAATGTTTGTGTACACATCCAACATTTTCGGTACTGATATACCAAGACAACTAAGTGCCCAAAAAGTTCATAATTATAATTAGTGAGTGTAGGTGAAGTAGATAAAATCCAGTCATCAAGTCTCCTATTACTCGTCCTGTAAATGGCAAGAGTAATGGGAACCCAATCATAATAACTCAATAGAGAAACTCTTAGGTTTTTAGGGCCAATAGTTCCTGATGGTGTCGTCACCTATCCTTTGAAAGAAGTCATTACCTCCCTTCTCCCCATAGGTAACTGGAATGCTGGAATACTGTCTGAATTATGCCTTCAAAATTGAAGGCAGTAAGTCCTGAGGTTTTTCTTTACTAGGGACCCAGGAAGTAGAAAGGGGAGCGGATGAGAACCCTGCATGAATTGTCTGGTCTCCTAGAAGGTCAGGCATACTTAAGCTGTGCCTGCTGGGAAAGTAACTTTTGGCCCCAGAGAGAAGGAAGCATGTACTGACCTTTCACCCCAAGTTTAGGTTAAGTCTCTGCAGAATCTTTACTGATCTCACCAGTAAATATGCATACAGATGTCACCCTCTAAGCCAGATTTCCTGTTAAGATTGTTGGCACTGATTTGTAAAGAAGCCTGGATAACCCATTCACATATGGCAGACCAGATCCACTATGGTCTTTGCAAAGCCTCTGTCTTTCCCTCACCTTCCAGAATACTAGATAACCTGGTTAGCTGTTTCCCTGAACTTTCAATTGCACACATCAGAGAAAATAAAATCATCACTTAACTAGTACTCTCTACCCCTGGCTCATTATCAAAAAAACAATCTATAATATGAAGTGTATATCAGAAATTTAGAAGCAGTGGTTTGGGGCAAAAAATTAATACTCAGTGGTTAGATGTCCTTACATGAGAATTCTGCCTCCACCACTTACTAGTTATGAAACTATGTACATCGCTTAACCTTTCAGAGTGTTAATTTGCTTGACTGCAACACAGACAGTTCTTGTTGCAGTTTACAGAGAATGACTCTGGTTAATTTGGGAGAAAAGGGTGTATTGGAAGGATAACGGGCAGCGTATGGAATCCTTGGAACACTGGAGAGCGAGGCAGGCACCGAAGACAGTCAGGCGGCAGGCACTATGGCCAAGACCTCTGCAGAGGAGCAGCCTGGTCAGGGTGACACAGCTCTGCAGCTAGACACGGCACAGCCACAGCCACGGCCATCTCCGGTTACTGGGACCGCACCAGCACTACCAGGACTGTATCCCGTCTTGGCACTACTTCCAACGAATATTTGATGACATCGCCACAGCAGTGAATTCTAATGACCCTTTCACTGTGTCCAAAGTGCCAGCGAAGGCTTCTGCTTGTCTGAGCTTTGGCTACTTATCCAAATCCTGCTAGTAGGGTTCATACGAATAAGTATTCACTTGCTCTTTCTTGTAGCGAGATCAAGGACCTACCGAGACTCACACAAACTTAGGAAGAGGGTAGGAATGTAGACTCCAGCCTGTATGGAAAAGAATACGGAGGTTTCTCAATGAAAAATAGATCTACTGTCATATCCCACAATTCTACTCCTAGGTATCTACCTGAAGAATGCAGAAACACTAATTAATTCAAAGGGATATGTGCATGCCTAAGTTCACTGCAGTGCTATTTATTATAGGCAAGTTATGGAAACAACCTAAGTGCCCACCGACAGAGGAGTGGATTAGGAAGATGTTGTATATATACACCATGGAATATGACTCAATTATTTTAAAAAAAGGATTAACTCTTGCCATTTGCAAAAACATGGATACACCTGGAGGAGATAATGCTAATAAGAAAAAGACAGTGTATGGATTCACTTCTTTGTGGACTAGACAGAAAGAGAAAAAAAGGGTCAGACAAACCAAGCAAAAACCAGCCCTAGAACTCTGTCTGCACGGGCCCTCCCTGGTGGCGCAGCGGTTAAGCGCTGCGCTGTGGAGCTGTCGGCTGCGACGCAAGTTCCACGCCCAGCCGGGGAGAATCCCACATGGCGCGGCAGACCCCTCCTGCCTCGCCCGCTGCTCCCCTCAGCAGTGTATTTCTGATCTGCCTGTTCTGTTCCCCGCTCTGTCTCTGGTGAACTCTCTCATCGCCCCACGCCTCTGGTCTGTACCCCAGCTTGTATGTATAAATAAAAAATATATCTTAAAAAGAAAAAAAGAACTCTGTGTGCAAAATTGAAAAGAGAGAGGGGGATAGTAAAGCAGAGACAGAGGCAAATGGACTATGGTGGAGGACTATGGCGCCTTGGTGGCGTGGTGTGGCAACACACACCTGAAGAGGTGGAGCCCATACCTGTGAATCATGCACACAGTGTTGTAAACCAATGTTACCTCAGTGAAAAACAAAACAAACCAATCCCTCACTATACAGGATAATAGCTTCCTTTCACAGATATTTTTATGACTTTTACTTGATCATAAAATGACATCTGTAGTTGTCACACTATGTGTATAAATATCCCTCAATCAAAGCATGAATTGATTATTGTACTTGATTTACATAAATTCTTCCTTTAACTTATTTTTCAGAATAGTTTTAAGTTTATAATAAAACTGAGGGGGGTACAGCGATTTCCCCTGTACTAATTTACCCCACATATGAATGAACACCTTCCCCATTACCACATCACTCATCAGGACAGGACATGTTTTACCAACAATGAATCTACATTGATACATTATAATCACTCTAAATCCATAATCCCCAGGGTTCACTCTTGGTATCGTACATTCTATGGGCTTGGATCAACCCAGAGAGCCATCTTTATATCATACAGAGTATTTTTACTGCCCTAAAATTTCTCTGTGCTCTGACTATTTACCTCTTTCCTCCCAGCTCCACCTATCCCGGAAACCACTGTTCTTTTTACTGTCTTCATAGTTTTCCCTTTTCTACAGAGTCTTAGAGTTGGAATCATAGTTGCAAGCCCTTTCAGAATGACTTCTCTCTCTTAGTAATAGCAGTTACGTTTCCTTCATGTCTTTTCAGACTTGATAGCTCATTTCTTTCTAGCATTGAGTAATATTCCATTGTCTGGATGTGCCAGTTTAATTATTCACTCACCTAGTGGAATAATTGCTTCTCTATCAGTGAATAATTGAAAGCAATGAGTTGGTTGCTTCCAAGTTTTGACAATTATGAATATGGCTGCTATGAACACCTATGTGCAGGTAAATACCAAGGAGTGTGATAACTGGGTTGTATCTTAAGAGTATGCTTAGTCTTGTGACCTCAGCATCTTTGAACAGTAGCTACATTTAGGACTTTCCACAGAATTTTCAGACTGACTTCTTGATATTGCCAGTGGGGCTGGATGAACCAGGAAGAAGTGCTGATTTGAGTATAAGATGAACAGGTTAGAGGTCTCAGAGAATCATTTCATTGTTCCTGTAATACACTGGACTTCAAAGAGGCGAGAGTAGTGTGATATAGAAGCATTGTAGTCAGTCTGTGGGAGCAAGAAGAGAGAGAGGTGAAAATGTGATATGCTAAATGAATGACTCAAAAAATAATTGTTGTGATGAATGGGAGTACTGGCACAACCTTATCTGGTGTCTCATTTGTGCTCCTTAGAGGCCAATTCGGATCTTCTTCCATTTGGGTGTCAGATTCACTTCTCCCTGATCTGTGCCTATGGAAACTGTTCTGTGATCTCTATCCACAGGCTCTCTTGCCTTCCATTGGGTCTGGCCAATGCCAGAATCAAAGGTCTTCCCAGGAGGTAGCTGTATCCCTCCACCAAAGATCTTAGCTCCTATTAGGAAGCTCATCTCAACACAGTCATGATTGCCTCCAGGTTCCAGTGACCAGTTTTCTAGAGGTGGTTAATAACAGTAAAACCATTAGTAATTTATAGTTTCTACATTTATTCTTGAGTTCCGGGCACCTTACATCTTTGTATATCTCCCTTTATTTATTTGAGTGGGTCACCTCCTTTGTGTTGGGACCCAAATTGCAGCTCAAGACACACAGGACGTAAATCAACCATTTCAGTAGGCAGTTTTTCCTTTTGGAAGTTCCTGCTAGTACATAATTAAATAGTTCATTTTCTACATTTGCTCAGTTTTCACATTGGAAATCTGGTCTTCAGTTAGACTTATTTTATGACCAAGTTCTTCTCATTCATCTTTGCATATTTGTCTCAAATCTATCCTCTCCTCTCCATCCACTCTATTGTAACCCCAGTGTCCCTCACTTACACACAAAGACAATGGCCACACAGCTGGTCTCTACTTAGAGAAATGAGCTTAACTCTCCATTAGCAAAATGGCCTGAGGTGACGAGCTAATGTTCCCATGGAGAACTCCTAAGCCAGCGTAAACCTGTTCCCATCACTGAGTCACTCCCCCACAGTCCTTGCTCCCATTGTCCATTTCCCTACCTTCTTTATCCTGCTAGTATCATCACCTGTTGACTGACTAACTCTCTTCTCAATACTTCACTAGGCTTGCTAGTGTCATGTTTCGTTTTCTCTTCTGGAATGCTACTTCCTTGGACTTATATATCACTAACAAATACCCTTTCCTCCCTCAAACCCCAAAATAAACCTAACCATTCAACATCTGTCATTTGGGAAGCTGAGAAGTGCCAGAGGGAACAAAAACCCCACAAGGGTATATGAGTGCCAATCAGTATCTGAATGATCTTATAGCAAACAACCTCAACTGTGTGCTCTCATCCTCTAGAAGAAGTTTTAAAGCTTCTACTTCATCTAATGCTTTTTAGAGGTGGTGGAGGAAGGTTCAGTAAACCCTGCCATCCTGTGTACAGATTTCCCTACTCATCCCTTACTTACCATCTTCCATTCAAGACCTTATGCTCAGGAGCCCAGTCGCTCCTGCCTTCCTTGGGAACTTGCACTAATCTCTCTCTTCTCTCCTGTGTCTATAACCTCATGAGCAGCACACATTAAAAAGAAATGAAACATTTCTGTCTCCATCCAACCTCTCCTGTTAGCTGCTTCTAACTTTGTCCTCTCCTTCATAGTTACTCTTTATAAAGAAATATATTCACAGTCTCCATGGACACACCTTATTCTATCTCCAATCTATCTCTACCACTCTGGTTTCTCAGAGCACTCTCCCTTACTCCCTGAGATTGCCTTTTACAAAGCCATTACCTTCTATTACTTCTATGTTGCTACATTCACTGGCAACCTTTCAGTTCCTTCTTACTTGACCTCTCCGTAGTGTTCACCACACTCCTGGAAAGCGAGCTTTCCTTCTGGACACGGCTCTTCTTTTCCTGCAGCTTTTGGTTACATGTTACTTGATTTTCCATCTCACTGGCTGCTACTTACCAGTCTGTTTTTCTAGTTCATTATTTCTACTAACTTTTAAAATCTGGGATGTCAGTGGTTCAGCCCTAGGACATTTTCTCCTTCTACCCTCTCCCCTGAGTGTAACTGATTCACTATTTTATACTCTAATTGCAATGTACATTCTCATGGCTTTTCATTGCTCTTAAGATGAAGTTCCCTCTGAGCCATACAAGATCCTGAAAGGCCTCCCCTCCCTGCCTCTGTAGCTTTCTGCACTGCACACACAGTGACCTTTCATTTCCATCACATGACCCTATTACTTCATGGCCTGAGTCATTTCCACATTCTTCTCCCATTACCTGGCAGAATCCACTCCCAGACCTCCCCAGTGTGGCCGCCTGACTCTTACTTATCCTGTAGGGCTCAGCCTCAGTGGCACTCAGAGAAGCATTTCTTGAGCCTTCAGACCAGGTTGAATTATTTCTTTAATATAGTTTTAGATATATTTTAATATATTTTTAGAGCTATAATGTATTTCTGGAGAGTGTAACTTATTCATGTGATTATTTAATATTCACTCCTTCACTAGACATGAAAGTCTATTGCATGTTGCTGAATATCAGGCATATAGTAGGTATTCAATGCAACTTATTCATTCCTTGAATAACAAATTTCTTTTAAGAGCCCCTCCCAATTTTATAAAGTCTAGGACCCCAAGATATTGATGTGCTTCTAACTGCTATCCTAACATTTAATGGGAAATTCCATTCAATCTATTTTTTTTTTAAAATAGCTCCCCCAAGTTTTTGACTCCCCAGTAGTTTTCTGGAAAGGGCAATCCATGTGACATGTCTGACCCACTGTCTGCTGACCACCAAGACAGAGCATTAGGTCATTGGGCTTTGTGATAACAAGAAGGGCCCCGTGAGACGTGGTGCTGGCCCACAGCACTAACCTGGCAATGAGCTGACTCCAGCAGGAAGGGGACTGGTCTCAAAAGCTACTGTGTAGCCAAACTCTTATGTCTAGTTCAAGATGTGGCCCAGAGTGGTGCTACTGGCTCTCCAAGCCTACTTCTCGGCATCCTGGCCAGCTTCTGAGAGAAAGAAGCACAGACACCAAAGGTGGGAAGGCGAGCTTAATTGCTGGCAGAGTGTATTTTATTAAAGGAGAGACTGGCCACCAGTCCCAAGTACTTTCCACATACCCAGAAAGAAGACAAATAACTGGTTGGCACCCAGTACCCACTCTCTGCATCTGAGTCCATCTGCTGTTGTAAGGAATAGATTCGCTTGTATTATGGAATGGAAGGCCATTTTGTTTCTGGGTTCCAAGAGACTGCTGTGAGGAACAGACCAGGCTAGCATCCTTCAGCAGCCAGGACCTACTGCAGCTTTCACGTCTACACCACACTCTCCGTGGGCTTCTGTAGGCCAATGATTATTTTTGTATCAACACTCTCCCTCAACTTCTGGTTTGATTTTTCCCTCAACAGAATTTAGTCTCCCCTTAGCTTTGCCCAGTTCTGTTGTCACCTTCAGGCTCAGGTTGTGGTGGAACTTGAAATAAGGGATAATTTCCCAGGGTCACTGGTCTAGTTAAAATTAAAAATGGGCACCATCAAGTCTTGGTCTATATTTTAAGGAGAAGGGAGAAGATGATAGAGAAGACTTACTCATAATGCCTCCTTCTTGACATTTGAATGAAGAAGCCCCTTGTGTGGCTGTCCCTGGCCTTTCCTACATGGAGTGTTATTATTGATCCTAAATTGAACTGCAGCTCATAAACTTATAGTCATCAAAATTTCCATGAACTTCATTTACTCAGTGCTTCTTATGGAAATGACAGGTAGCCACACTGCTCATCCTGTTAATGTCCCAATGCAAGATGCTAATCTTACTAATATCGACATGGCACATAAAAAGATATGTTCATCCAGCTAGTATTTAACTTTCCATAAAATAAACATTAACATAATATTCTCAGAACAGAAATCTGTATTTCTTCTAGTTAAATTATATTAGAATTATTTTGATTTCAATTTAAGGAACCAGACTCACACCAGCCAAACAACCCCCCCCCAGCCAAGTTTATTAATTTAAAAAGCAAGGTAATTTGATTAGTAAATTTGGTTTTGCGCATTATTTTTGTTAACAATAGATGAAGGACTCCAATAGCCCTGGTTTATCTGGTTCTAACAGATAAACTGATTCTAAGGGAGAAGAGCTTATTTTCCATTAGGTCCAATAAAATGCCAGAGAGATCTTGGATTGACCAATTTGAGCCATAGACACATCTCTGAGCCAATCACTTGCACAGGTAGGAAAGAGATTCAACACAGAAAATATTTGCAAAATTTATAAAAACATGAATTACTTATGCACAGAGTATTAAAAATGCATGTGATAAGTAAAAAAGAAAAAATAGGAAATATCAAAGCGTATGTAGTGAAAAATTAATATTGCTCTTGCCTTAGACACTGAATATCTATTACCCAAGACAGCAGTTATTTACTTAGAAAGTAAATGTTAATTTATGTTTGTTAACCTGTCAATCTAACATCAGCATAACGAACATGGTACTTATTTTCATTTTTTCTAAAACTATTTTTCTATTTAAGTTTCTCCAATGGCAGCTCAGGGTTTACACAGTAACAGATACAATATACTATTTCCCTGAAACATCATCATAACATGTGAGTTTTGCGTGCATGTGAATTTATTTTTAAGTTCACTTTTTACATATCAACATGATGTATAAACATATGTTTAAAGTTCTCCTTCATTTCCTGCTCCTAAATGGGAACCCTTTTTAAAATTTTCCCTTTTTTGGTAATTCCCTTTATGTAACACATCTAGAATGCTTTCGTGATTTTTAATAATGAAACATTTGAAGCTAAACTACCTGATGAAGTCAATGGAGGGAAAGGAAGTGTGTTTATGTGTAGAAGGGAAGGGAGAAGGGGAAAAAGGTAAATTCTAGTCTTCACAGTAAGAAGTAATAGCTAATGCCAAGAGCTGAAAAATCAAGAAATAATAAGGCAATATGCCGTTTAGAAAAATGCAGGTAAGCAGAAAAAGAATCAGCTAAAAGAATTAGCCACTTTTGCTTCTGAGACTCTTAAACAGATTATCAAACACGCCTATATTTTTAACCCTTTTCCTACCCCCACTTCTAGAGGTACCTGTTACTTCCAGTCCCTGGGCCCCCTGAAAGCTCTATTGATCCGGAGCCAGCAGGTTTTTTCCCTCTTCTTTCTCCAGTGGCAGCCCAGGGTTTAGCACCATCAATTCTGCTGAATCTTTGAATTCAGGCAAGTTCTTGTGAGTTTGCAATCCTAAATTGCTATTGTGTCCTCTACTATTTTTGTCTTTGTGGATTTATGAGTTAGTGGGAGAATATTTCCTTTAGCAGTATTTCAAGAAAGACACACATTCAAATCGCATAATCTTCAGCTTGATCTGTAAACAATTCCCTGATTTTTCATTTAACCTCTTGTTGTGAACATGCCGTCTTCCATGCTCTTACATATTTTTCTGCATCATGCCTTGAAATATTTTTAGTGTTCCATCATCTAGATGTAATATATTTCATCTACCCCCATTGTTGAATATTCCCATTTCCAATTTTTGATATGAAAACTTACATCCAAATTATTAGCTGAATACCTGAAAGTGAACTCATGAGGTCAAAGAATGAGGAGCCACAACCATAAGGGGGAAAAAAGTCTTGAAACAATGGGGTAAGTGCAATCATGGATGTGTATGTAATATACTGTGGAAGCTGAGTAGGCAGATCTAATGCACCTTTGGGAAGATGTGGAATTTTTGGATGGCTCCCAGGAGGCGGTGATACTTATACTGAGATAGGAGTTAGCTGGGTGGGAAGGAGGGGAACAGCATTCAAGAGGGTGGAATAGCATGAGCAATTCATGGAAACAAGGAACTATCAGCATGTCATTTTAGGAAGGCTGGAGTAAGTTTTTCCGTGATGACAAATTCCTGAAGGCTTTTGAGCAGGACAAGCTCTATGAAAAGAGATTCGAGGATGATGAGAACAAGGTAGAAAGAACAGACATGGACTCTCACGGTCATTCAGTGATGAATGTATAAAAAGGAGGCTGGGATAACATGATAGAATCAAAGGAGGGGGAGAAATCAAGGACTATGCAGTGGCACAAACTGTAGTAATTGGCAATGGGTTGGATGTGGGGGATGGCGTGAGAGATGAGGAGGAGTCATGGTTAGAGACACCCAAGTTCCCAGGTTCCTGGTGTGAGCTAAGGAGAGGTGGTGAAGCGAATCAAAGACCGGGAAATCCACACGCAGGGAATACAGTGACGGCTGCAAAAGGCATCTGGTATTGTCCTTCTGCCACTGTCTTAAAAGGGATTCTAAAGGGATTTTCTTTCCCTTGTTCCTCCTGCCCTACGCTTGCATTACCAGCCTAAGTGGACACTCACCAGCTGCCGGTGTCCATCATTGCAGCCAAGTCTGAGAATTCCTGATTATACTTAGAGCCGGTGGAGCTGCTGACACAAACAGTCGTTAGCAGACGACCCTTTGGGAACAAACTATGCTTTAAAATGTAAGCTGTGGGGGCATTTTCCTTGCATTGTCCGGAAAGAACGTTCTCCTGCCTAAGTCTGGATTAATCATGAGAGAGCTCAACATTCCACTGGTACATATTCTTACTCTGGTTGCCTTCAGCGGGACTGAGAAACTTCCAAAAGGTTGGTCTGAGCAATCTTGTCTTCTTGCTGCTTTGTCACAGTTCTGAAGTGCTTGTGTGTACTCTGATCATAGTGGATTGGTGTCTGGCAGGCTTGGGGTTTATGTGGGGAAGGAGGTTTATGTGGAGAGGGTGAAAACTGTATAAAAACAGAATTGATCAGTGGTCTCTTTCTACTGACATGCCCCTCTCATAAGTTCTGCAATTAGAAGTTTAGCCATTCAGTGCACCCAGAGCCCTCAGTTCTAGAGAAAACATAGCAGGTAGACTGCAAGTTATCAAGCTCTGTTTTATGTGTATGTCAAACTTCAGGGTGGTCTAAATGGATGATGAAAACCATTTCATGTCAGGCTGACTAAGAACATAATCAAGCCTTTCCCGGAGTGTTTGCTTCTGAACAAAGAGCATTTCCACTTGCAGATTTTGTTTTGTAAAACTCTTAATAAATATTTTAGTTCCTAAGAATTCAGAATTAGAGAGAGATGCACACAATTTGCCTATGTACTAGAGGCTTGAAGACAATGGGCTCAATAACTTCGAGGCTGGAGTCAGGATTTGGCTTGGCAAGAGAGTGCAAAAGTTTTTTTCAGTCTTTGGAATGTACCGGAAATAACACCACCTCAGGGGAAAGGAAAGCAACTTAAGAAACTGACAAACACCTGTTGCAGTAGCAAGAATGTCCACAGTGACATGATTTCTGGCCAATGTATTATGAAACTGAGACTAGTATTTCAAATCAGGAAGGCTGATTTGACCAAGGCTTCACTGAAATCTTTTTCAAAGGGCATGAGAAAGCAGATTGAATGGAATCAATTAAAGAGTTTTCAAATTAAACGTATTACAGTAAAGTAGGAAAAGGTTTGTGTTTTATAATAACACACTCAAATTTCCCTTTATATTATCTACCAAAGAACTGTGGCTTATGTAGATAAATGAAGGTAGCATCTGCATGGAGACTGGAAACATAACTTAGATTTTGTGATCTCCAATCTTTCTGACGCCACCGGTCAACAATTCATATGCTAGTAAGACATGGCTTTCTTCACAGTTTGGTCTTACAGATTTATGTTGTCTTCTTGCTTTCTTTTTCCATTTTACAAGAGCAGAATGGTACCTACAAATGCAGTTGAATGTTTAATTGCCAACTAACACTGTTATCTCCAGATAAAAGAGAATTTGGATCTTTTCAAACATCTAATAATAACCAGAAAGACTTAACATTGGCTTCCTGATCATACAGCAGGTGTCCGGTAAGGCAGCACCTGGGTATAGGATTTATGAATGGTTCTAAGTCGTTTTTCTCTGTGTACCATTCTAAATAAAGAAGTTACATAAAAATCAGATGGTTTGACGCTAAAAATTTACTAAAATTCAGTCTTAGAAGGAGCAGGACAATTGATTTTGATGGTTCAAATGGAAACTTTGTACATGCATTCACACACAAAACAACCCCCCTACAGGAATAACTCCTACCTTATATGATTCTATGAAATGATGTTCAGTTTCCAAACTTTATAGCTAAAGGCCTTAATTCAAATGCACACTATCTCTATTTTGAAAACTTCAAAATACAATGGCACACAAGTAACAAAGTAAATATCCTGATTTTTAAATAATCATTTTGTTAATCGGATTTGTTTATAATTTATTTACTGCTATGGTTAGAGCGTAAAATCAGAAACTACAGCACTATTTTTGCCTAGTCTATTGTATTTATTGTAAAATCTAATATGGGTTTAACATCAACCTTAACCAAAAACACCAAGGCTAGCAAATATTCATTAACTATATAGCCAGTTCTGGAATAGATTTTGTCATGAAAACACAATCCTTTTAATTTTAAGTACTGAAGTGTATAGGTACAAAAAACACAATAGTATGCTATTATCTTAATACTATTGAAAGTAATACAAATGTCCAAATTTCCCATAATTGTTATCTCTATTCTTGACAGAAGGCAAAAATAAAGAGTTTTTTTAAGATGTTCTAACTTTTGCTTAAGTCTTTCATCATGAACAAATCAAGGAATTTGCACAGTAATATAATGCAAAATAGACTCACAGATTTACAATAGTGCAGAAACATTCCATATTCTTTTCTGTCACTATACCTCTTCCTCTACAAAATGAATATCTTTGTAGAATTGACAGTTTGATGCTTTACTCTTAGTTTAACGAGACTCCTAACATTGAAAAACAAGGAGAAAAGTCACTCTGTAAGGCTTTGCCCAGGGATATTTTCAATGACGAGCTCAATGTCACAACCCACAAGTAGGAGAATTTTACAAGCAGTTAAGAATAAAAGTAGCCAGGTCTCACCAAATCCTCAGATAATCCAATAACCACATAACCCAACAGTGTTTAATAGTTTATCAGGGAGTATTAAGTGTATGGTGGGATTTAGCTTCTTAAAGGCAGAGGTGTTCCTGTAAGCGGTTCTGCATTTGCTTAATAGGCATGAAGAACTATCCAAATCCCACCTTTGAAATTATTCCATTTATTATCACATCTAGAAGCTTCTGACTCCAAATAATTTATCATGAGATATGTTTGAACAACCTCCTCTTCGACATTGTGTGTTTACAGACATAGGAGTCACAGACATATGACTAACTCAGAGCTGGCACAGCTGTTGTAAACTCCAGGACACCAAGTCCTGGGTAAAAGTTGTTTTCTTTTTTTTTTAAGATTTATTTATTTATGGATACAAGCTGGGGTACAGGCCAGAGGCGTGGGGCAGCGAGAGGGTTCACCAGAGACAGAGTGGGGAGCACAACAGGCAGATCAAAGGAAATACACTGTTGAGGGGAGCAGTGGGCGAGGCAGGAGACAGCTCCACAGTGCAGCACTTAACCACTGCACCACCAGGTAGGCCCCCTGGGTGAAAGTTTTAAACTGACATACATTAAAAGAGTAACTCATTGCTCGTTTGGGAAAACACAGTTGTTTTAAATATTATTGACCTTAGAGAGAAGAAAAAAGATCGGAAATGTCAAGATTTTGACCATATTTTCAAAAGTGAAGTGAGCAACCACTCAGTGGAACAGGCCTTGAGGTCACTGGGGAAGTAACAAGTGAGGCGTGAGAAGAGGGCCTGAGGGGAGTGGTCCCATTCACGAAGATCAAGATGAGTGGACCAGAGAATGTCCAAGGAACACCCCGCCATGCTGAGGACCCAGCTGGGGCTAGGGACTATACCTTTAGTCCTGGACTACATGATCGTTCTACTTTATCCCACAAAGTTTTATATGGACATAAGAGCAAGGAAAGATCACTTGAATAATTCAGAGTTGGGTCACTCCAGGGTCCGTGCAGATAAAGCACTAGAGAGTAAGGAGTTGAGATGATTAGGCAACGTACCATGCAGGCTAGATTGAGAAATACAGAAAGTGAAGCAAGGACATTTAAGGTCTGGAAGAGAATGTTAATATCAAGTTCCTTTGCCTACTCTCCAATGTCCTATGTGTCCTGAGGTCAAGCACTAAGTTAGCATGCGCCTCAATTTCCTTATAAAATAAAGAACTGCATTTCCATGCTCAACATGTAATGTTGATGTTTATGTTCATGATGCTAAGTGTTGTCAATCATTGGTGTAATGATCACTCCTGGGTAACAAGCACATTTTAGATCTGTTCTTATGAGAACGTATCTAAACCCAAAGAAATGTGCCAGGATAGGCAATTTTAGAAATTTGAACATGCTGAGCCAGAATTCCTACTTGCCTGAACCCTAGCTATTCCTAAATTCCAGGACCAAGAGTGTGTTCTATGGCAAAGAATTAATGACACAGAAATAGTAAATGATTATGCAGATTACCAATCAACCATACAAGTTACAAAGACAAAGATGCCATAATAAAAAAAAATACTTCTATTTTATTACAACACCAGTAGAATAAATCTGCCAGTTCCTAAAATATGCCAAGTGATAAGCAATAGAGAATATTCTTTCTTTGTGGAGATTTGAAAAATTCCCAACACTGAAGTGCTGTCTCATATTGAAAAAACAATACTGTATTCATGATGTTAGAGAAACATGAATTTATTTCAAGTATGAACCCTAATTTTATTAAAACAAAAAGGAGCAAATACACCTGACTTCATTGTTTACTCAATCATTTGATCAGAGGGGTCATCAAGTATTCAAGCAGAAGGTGGTATGTCCGTGGCCCTGAACTTGAGCCCATAAAATACAGAGAAATGTTATATCATGTCCTTTCCATCAAGCAGCTAGTATTCAAGTCAAGCTACTCTTGCCGTTAGGGAAGGGCTGCATTCATTTTCATGTATTTGTTATTCATGTGATCCTTGGATTGAGGGAAGAAATAGTGCCCTAGTTTAAACAGGCTCTGGCTGAGATGAAAGCCGGATAGTAGAATGAAAGTAAACAAGAGCAGTCTGCTGAGTCAACAAATGTCACTAAAAACAACTATGTGACTGTGTCAGTAAAAATTTAAAAGCAAATTAGTTTTGGATAATTTTGGATTAAAGTATTCTAAACTAACTATATTCTGCCTAGAAAAATTAATATTGAGATAAATCTTTTTTCTCCCATTTTTGGTTTAATCAATACTATGCTGAAGACATGGTGTAGCTTTAGAGTTCAAAGGAACTTTAAACTAACCTTAAGTTTGTAAAGTTCAGCTCTATTACTTCCTACTTTTGTTATGCTTTGGCAAGTTATTTGCCATTTTTAGCCTCCATTGTTCATCTGCCAGTGAAAGCAACAGTGTCGCCTTTATACTTTATTGGGAAAAGTAAAGACACTAATGCACAGCACATAGCAGATTCCTAATCAACTTTAGATGCTAAAATAATTAAAAACAGAGTTAAACCTCATGTGAGACTGTCATATCACTGAACATTATCGAAGGGTGTTCATTTCATGTATTTCTCCATGTCTAAGTTTATCAAGAAAATCAAACAATTTACTGGTTTGATCTTAACTGATCTCAACAGTCAGTGACACCCTGGGGAGATAATATTAATAGCGTGTTACTCTGTCACCGCTGTATCTGTGTTTTGGGAAGAAACTAATGAATCAAGTTTATTTTTTAATAAGAACAATACATTGTAGCTAGAATGATTTGGGGGGCCTCCCTGGTGATGCAAGGGGTTAAGTCTCAGCACTATGAAGCTATCTGCAGCCACTGCAGCACAAGTTCCATCCCTGGCCAGGGAGCTTCCCACATGGTGCAGCAGGCCTCTCCTGCCTTGCCTGCTGCTCCCCTCAGCAGTGTATCTCAGTCAGTCCACCTGTTCTGTTCCCCACTCTGTCTCTGGTGAATCCTCTCACCAACCCCACAACAAAAGTAGGAAGTAATAGAGCCGAATTTTACAAGCTTAAGGTTGGCTTAAAGTTGCTTTGAACTCTAAAGTTACACCACGTCTTCAGCATAGTATTGACCTACACCCCAAGAAGAATGACTTGGAAAACACAAGATATACAAAAGCTTAAAATAAAGAAACCCACCCATACTTCCAGAACTATTAACATGTTGTCTATATGACTATAGACATCCACTTTGTCTATATAATGGATAAAAATGCATTACAATACAATTTTTTGTACAATTCTACTGCCTGCTGCTTTTAATACTAAAGCAAGAGCACATTCAATACTGATACTTCTCTTGCCCCTTACCGCTTTCTTTTGGGTGCAAGTCATTTCCTACTAAGATCACATATTTTAGTTACTGTTTCAGAGGAGGTCTATGAGTCTTAAACACTTCCAATATTTATCGATGTCTTTATTATGTCTTCATTTAAAAAATGATTATCGAAGCTGGCTATAGAATTCTAGGCTAACTGTTATTTTATTCTTAGCCTTTTAAAGATATTAGTCCATTGAATTTTGGTATCAGTTGTTAAATAATCTCAAATCAGCCTAATTGATATTCTTAAGGTAATTGATTTTTTTTTTCTTAGAGGGTTTAAGATTTTATCTTTAATTTTTGATTTTCTGTCACTTTAAGACAATGTCTCAAAGGATGATTTTTTCTTTATCTGAAATGTCACTAAAAACAACTATGTGACTGTGTCAGTAAAAATTTAAAAGCAAATTAGTTTTGGATAATTTTGGATTAAAGTATTCTTTTTTTTTTTTTAAAGATTTATTTTTTATTTATACATACAAGCTGGGGTACAGGCCAGA
The DNA here is from genome assembly GCA_004024925.1 of Scalopus aquaticus. Taxonomy (NCBI): domain Eukaryota; kingdom Metazoa; phylum Chordata; class Mammalia; order Eulipotyphla; family Talpidae; genus Scalopus; species Scalopus aquaticus. Next base: position 90,564 of record PVIJ01004008.1, on the reverse strand, counting down.
GGCGTGGGGCAGAGAGAGGGTTCACCAGAGACAGAGTGGGGAGCAGAACAGGCAGATCAGAAATACACTGCTGAGGGGAGCAGCGGGCGAGGCAGGAGAGGTCTGCCGCACCATGTGGGATTCTCCCCAGCCGGGCGTTGAACTCCCGTCGCCGCTGCCAACAGCTCCACAGTGCAGCGCTTAACCGCTGCACCACCGGGGAGGCCCGATTAAAGTATTCTTAACGAACTATATCACGTGGTGGGATCTTCCACTATCAACATCATCCTTTTATTTCACCTTTGAAAAATGCTCAACTATTTATTCCTCCACACATTTTTCCTAGGACATTCCCTCTATTCTGTTTTATAGGAACTTCTATTTTCTTTACTTTCTGTGCCTGTCAACCTATACTTGTTATCTCTTCACTGTTCTTTAATACTTTCCCTTTCTTTCTCTCTATGTACTGCAGTCTGTATATTTCAATGGTTCCCTTAGTATGGGGGCCTTGGTGCCTACCTAGAAGATAGAAGAAAGTCATTTTACTTAAAAATTCTTCTCTCTTATGTCAGCAACTCTCTTTCAAAATATAAAAAATCTACACCTCTAGTTAATGCTTGTGAATATCAAATTTGGTTCATGTAAGCAAAACATCACTCAAATGCTAACCCTGAGGATAGAAAGGGCTATAAGGCAAGTCTCCCAACCCCAGAGCTCAAGGTTTTGATAACTGAGGATGGGACAGACATAAACAGATCATTTTAATAGTTTGTGTGTGACAAGTGTAAGAATGCCATATATGATGACCTAAGATTGAGGTAAAGGACAATTGATTCTTTCCAGTAAACTAAGGAAATGGGAAGAGATCATGTTTAAATGGATCTTAAGAAAAGAGTAAACTAATGAGGGTGATAAAGCCATTTCTTCATGTTCAGTTAGTGAATTTGCCTTTGAGTTTATTGATAAAATAAGATTTGTTCAGAAATTAGATGCATCTTTTATAGCCAAACAATGTGCTAGTTGTTTTATACATCTATTCAACCATATTATCAACATTGTGGACCATTACAAGTTAGAAATGAGTTTCACATCTTTGTGTTTCTAAGCAACCCAGTGCCTGATACATGGACACAGGAAATAAATCTCTGATAAGTAATAAATAATGATAACAAAGCAATGATGACGGTAATTTTTTAAATCAGATTATGCAATAGGGTCAAACTTCAGACTCACCCAAATAGATGCTGGCACTTTCCCCCACATCATCCAGTAGGTTCACAGGATTGTGAATTGAAGAGGGGTGCATCATATTACCAAATCATCTCACCCTTCTTAACTTCTTTTTCCTCCCCTACTCTTCTAATTCAGATGACACAGAGTTCATAGGGGTTGGGAGGAGAGAAGAAACCATGTCGATAACTCTTTGTCTTTCTTTTTGTGAAACACACTTATATTTTTATGATGCACACACACATACACACACAGATTCATTGAGATACATTTCCTATCCCTTTCAAGTTTATAGTCATAGAGTTGTACATTCACTATTATAATCAATTTTAGAACATTTCGTTACACCTGTCAAGTAGCATATTAGTTTCCAAGGTTCATCCACATTACAGCATGTATTGGTAGTTCTTTTCTTCTTATTATCAAATAATGCCATTATATGAATATACCACATTTTGTTTATACATTATTCTGTTGGCAGACACTTAGGCTGCTTTCACTTTTTTACTGTCGTGCATAATGCTGCCATGAACATGGGCATACAAATACCTGTTTGAGTGCCTGCTTTCACGCCTTCAAATATACAATGTACAAATCTTTGCTTATACCCAGAAGTATAATTACTGGATCATTTGTAATTCTATGTTTATTTTTTTTGAAGACCCACCATACTAATTTCTACCATAGCTGGTCCATTTTACATTCCCACCAACAATGCACAAAAGTTCTAATTCCCCACCACTAACATTTGTTGTTATCTTCCTTTGGAACTACAGCCACTTCAGTGGGCGTGAAGAAGTGTGTCTAACTGTGGTTTGTTGTGCATTTCCTTATTGGCTAATAATACCGAACAACTTTTCAGGTTGGCCATTTTTATACTATCTTTGGACAAATTACAGATCCTTTGCCCATTTTTACTTGGATTATTTGTCTTTTTATTAGTCTCTTTCTAATCTACTTGTGGGCAGATAAGAATTTACATAAGTATGATGAGCTTCACAGTCTCTCATTGGCTAAGATCATCAGCCAACTCAAGCAATGTGTTGACAAGAACATATATTTTTATGAAAAATTTTGAAACAATACTTGTTATAATTGCTACCTCTTTTCCTTCTGACTTCCTCAGTCACACTTCCCTTCAACTTGATTGCTGGGGAGGGAACAGACAACGTGTATACATAATTTCATGTGCTTTTCCTTAAGAAGGACACCCAGATTATACAACTTTGGGCCTCACAAAAATCTGGATCTGCCCCTATATACATATAATTGATTCTAAGCCCCGCCCTCCCCAAAGCCTTGTCTTTTGACTCTCAAATGCCATGTTAGGAAGTAGAAACAAAATTCTTTACATAAAATCTCCATTCCTTTCGGCAAATTTTTTGCTACAGGAAATATATTCCTTATTCATGCAGGCGGTGGCCTCCAACTGCTCAGGGAAGGGCTGATAAACAACATTCTAGCATGTTCTCATTTGGTCACATCTGGTTTGCCTTTCAGCTCCTGTCATCACCACGCCTCTTGAAACAGTGGATGCTTTAGTTGAAGAAGTGGCTACTTTCATGTGTGCAGTGGAATCCTACCCTCAGCCTGAAATTTCCTGGACCAGAAATAAAATTCTCATTAAGTAAGTATTCTGCTCTTATCTGGTAATAATGTCTACCGCTGCTTTGTCGTTTCTGACCTTGATAGTTTTGAGGATTACTGGTCAACCATTTTGCAGGATGCCCCCTTATTGGAATTTGTCTTATGTTTCCATGACAATTAATTTGAGTGTATATCTTTGGGGAGGAAAAACATAAAGGCAGAATGGCATTCATCATGTTGCAATAAGGGATATAGTATCAATTTGATTTCTCAGTAATTTTGATCTTTATCACCTGGTGAGGTAATATTTGTCAACACTATCCAGGTCAGAAAAACAAGGAGAGTTTTAGAAACTGTCATAGCAAGTAGCCTAAGACTATATGACAACTTTAATGTGGTATCCTGCATGAGATCACAGTAGAGAAAAGAGACATTAGGTAAAACCTAAGGAAATTGGAATAAACAATGACTAATCAGTAATGTGTCACTGTTGGTTTATCATTAATTATTCATTAATGCACCATATAACCTGTTTACAATAGAAGAAACTGAATGGGAATTGATTATCTATTTTTTTAGCAATTCTATAAATCTAAAACTTCTCCGAAAATGTCTATTTTAAAAATTATAAATACGTGAGTGTCTCTCATAGTCCAAAGGCAATTTATTCTGTTGCTCTAAAGCAACAGGTTATAAATCTTAAAAACTTTATATTTCACAGACTGGCCAGACTCTTGGTCCACAAGTGCATCTGAAAATATACCCACATTCCTGTTTTTCTATGAAACCTTTTACATGTAGCAAAAAATAAAGAGGCAAAAACTACACGAGAGTATCTTGACTACCCTCAGTTATTGAATGTGATTTAATGTACTAACCAGTGATTATCATTTCCCTAGGCACATCTCTGTACTACTTAGGATCAGTACATCATAGAAGCCACCTGTCAAGATTAGAAACCAAGGATTCGTTTCCTTACCATTTTTCGTTTGTTTCCATATTGTATCAGTTTCCTATTTCAACTCTAAGATATTACCACAAACTTAGTGGCTTGAAACAACACACATTTCTTATTTTACAGTTCCAGAGTTTAGAAATCTGAAATCTGTGTCTTTGGGCTAAAATGAAAGTGTTGGCAAGGCTGCACTTTTTCTGGAGTTTCTAGAGAAGAATTTGACTTCCGGCCTTTTCAAGCCTCTGGAGGGTGCCTGCAATCCCTGGCCCTTCCTCCATTTCAACACCAGCAATTATGTCCCTCTACCCTCTTCCCCCATTGTCACAGCTCCTTTCCAGATTCTTCTGCTCCTTTTGCATCTTTCAAGGACCCTCATGATTGCATTGGGCCCATCTGGGTAACCCTTGACATTCTATTAAGATCCTTGACATTTGCAAAAATCCCTTTTGTCACGGAAGGCAATATATTTACAGGTTCTGGGAATAAAGACATAGATCGGTCCAGGGTCCTTTTTCTGCCTAAGGCATGCACTTTGCATAACAAATCCTTATTTGGTCATAAAAGCCACTTTTATGTTGATGCCTCCTCTCAAACTTCTTTCTGTTGCCCTAATCCCCCTCTCAACATTTTGCATGTAATCTAATATCTGTAAGACATATTTTTACAGTTTGAAACTGTTTTCCTTTTTTATGTATGTGGGACTACAGCTGTGCCTGGCATTTGTTAGTAGGCACTCAACAAATATTTGCTCACTGAATGAATACATAGTTAATTGTTACTTATTTCTATAAATATTTAGACCTTTCTAAGCTTCCCATTTATGTGTGTGCCTGTTCATTACCAAGTTTCTACATCTCAGTAATTACGGAGAGAGGATTTGTATACCTTGGTGATGATACCCTTTCCTGAAGAACTTTTCATTTGGTCTTTTTTGTAGGACTCAGTGGTGTTTTGATTATTGGCACTTAGGAAGGCTCAGAATATACTGTTACCTTATTGTTACTAAATAAGGTTATTCTGTTATTCAGAACTCATTCAAGCTTCCTCTTACCTTTCATCTATTTCCTTCTTTGCCAAGTGACTTTGGTCATTTAATCAGACCCAAAGACCACAGATGAGGGACTAACCTGCCATGTGCCTCTGACCGGCAGGCTCTTCGATACACGGTATAGCATTCGCGAGAATGGACAGCTGCTCACCATCCTGAGCGTGGAGGACAGTGACGACGGCATTTACTGCTGCGTCGCCAACAATGGCGTCGGAGGGGCTGTGGAGAGTTGCGGCGCTCTGCAAGTGAAGATGAGTGAGTGGGAAAAAGAATCACTTGTTGATTTTAAAGTTGACTTCAGTATACTGTAGTCAGTAAACAGAGCCTCCTTCACACACGGAGGTTCAGTAGCCAGACAAGTTCAAGTTCAAAACCGTCAGCCTTGGAATAACTTGACCTTCATTTTCGCCTCTGACACCACACAACTGGTGGGAAGATCACAGAGACATGCATAGTAGCACCATACAAATTAGTGGAATCCTGTTCCACCTGAGGGCATTTCTGATCATTTTCATCACATTTCTTTTATCTATTTTGCTGTTGTTGTGCTGGAGGAAGTCATAACTGTTTCTTCTAGAGCTAAACTCCCTCCCCAAACTCCCTCATGGTCTATCAGCAGAGGGCTTAATGCTGGCATTGCAGGGTGCCTTCAGAACGCTACTTTGAGAAAACGACTGGTTCTGATTCATAGGGCCCTGAATCATGTTCCCTTAGAGGGGGAAATCCATGACTCCACACCCAAACTCAATTCATTCCTGATTTACCTTACATTCAATGTCCAATAACGATTCTCCAATTAAGATGGTCAAGGCATCTGTTTCACTGAGAAGAGGGGGGTTATTTGCTTTAAACAAGGGTTTTCCAGGGCCCCCCTGGTGGCGCAAACACAGCGTTAAGCACAGCGCTGTGGAGCTGTCGGCAGATGCAGTGCGAGTTCGATGCCTGGCAGGAGAGATTCTCCCATGGCGCAGCAGATCTCTCCTGCCTCCCCTGCTGCTCCCCTCAGCAGTGTATTTCGGTGATCTGCCTGTTCTGCTCTCCACTCTGTCTCTGGTGAACCCTCTCACCGCCCCACACCTCTGGCCTGCAGCCCAGCTTGTATGCATAAATAAAGAAATCTTTAAAAAAATAAATAAATGAACAAGGGTTTTCTGCCTAAGATGTGATCTGTGACTCAGGCTTGCCACAGGGATCTGTTTAGGAAACCCAGTAGAAGGAATGGATAAGACTCTCTTAACCATATCATAGGGATAGCAATTCCTAAGCCAAGATTTTGTCAGCAGCTGTATGACCAGCCAACTTACAATTGTACAATTGAGGTCCCTGGCCACTTTCTAAATGTAGGTATTCATTATTGTTAATTAGAAGGAGAGCTGTATGTTTTAACTAGCAGGCCAAGTGACAAAATTGAACACATTTTAAAGTCTGATTTTGCCACACTGCAGGACCATTACCACTTTAAATGGCAATAAATATCTACATTAAAAATCAATAGACCATGCAGTCTTTGTAAATACCACTTACAACCACACCAACCCTCAAGCCCCCATGCAAATACAGTTGAAGTAGAGGGGAAAAACTCCTATTTCATGCTCTTCATCATCAACATAATAAGCATCATGGCACATGACCTGAAAAAATTCGAATATACACATTTCTCAATATTCTTTCTTGCAAAGACAGTCGTCCGTTTTATATTTGTAATGACTTAAAATGTAGTTTTCATTATCTCATGCATGTTTCAAGTAGTAAAGTAACTGGCATCCTGGGCTTGTCAGTTCTCGTATATATTGGATTTAATAACCTCTTCCTCTGAAAGTTTAATACTGGAAAATAAAAATTAGCTGATATGAACTATTTCTTCATAAAGAATTAGCTTGAGTATTTTATAGAACAGTAAATTACACAAGACATCTTCTTTGCTGCATAGAATTACCCTAAAATGTAAGACAGAATTTCTCTGACTATGAATATAGTAACATCTTGCTTATTTTGTAGAGATTAAATGTCTCTAATTTTTAATCATCAAATTTAATAGTCAAATTAAGATGGAAACTAATGGGAAAGTATGCCATAACTCAGAATTACATAAAAAATATAAACCTGTATTAAAATTTTCTTTTCAAATATTTGCATGTCTGTCAATATGATTTATAACATCGAATTTTATATGATGACAACTTAATTTAACCAACTCTTTTTTACTATATTTCAAAGTAAAGAAAGCTATAACTTAGAACCCCTAATATGGTTCATAAATTTTCTTTTTTCAAAAAAGACAGTAGTAAAAGAGATAGCCTAAACTTTAAAAAAATGATTTGTTTGAAATTCACTGAAAGCTCACCTTAACACGTGGTGAATTTTGTAATGTATTTTGCTTAAAATTATTCTTAAAATAGATATTTAGAATTAAACAGGTTATAAAGTTTTAAATTTAATAAAGCCATATCGCCATTTTAATTTTTAATTTTCCTTTTCCTTTAGAGCCTAAAATAACTCGTCCTCCCATAAATGTAAAGATAATAGAAGGATTAAAGGCAGTTCTTCCATGTACTACAATGGGCAATCCTAAACCATCAGTGTCCTGGATTAAGGGGGACAGTGCTCTCAAAGTAAGTGATTTTTATTTTACAATGTTTATACAACCTATTTTTTAAAGCAATAACTCTTTGCAAACTCAATTACATGTTTACACACCTCTAGCATAATTTCTTTTCAGTATAGGACATCTTTTAAAGTTGAAATATTCCTATGCCCATATATGCAAACTGTCTCTCAGCTGGGAAAAGAATGGGAGCCAGTCATACAAAGGATGAGAAAGGAGGCAAAGTAAAAGCAAAGATGGAGTTGTTTTGGTTGGTTGGTTGGTCTATGGCTGGTTGATTGAATCATTCATATTTTACCATTGAATCTTTGAGACTTAGGGAACAAAACAAGATGGAACTAAGATCCAGATTTTAGAACTAACAGTTTCTGGGAGGAGAGAGAAATGAGTTTGGTAAGAAAAGGAATGAGATACTCTGGAGTGGGCTTAGAATGGGAATATTCAAAACTGGTAAATAAACACTTTGACAAATAATACCTTAATCACAGAGTAGTCAAATGAAAAATTATTCATATGCTTATTTTGTACTGCTTTTGTATTTTATCTCTATATTTACTCATAATTTTTTTCAAATTATGTTTATTGAGATAAAGTTGGTTTATATCCTTGTATCTGCTATGAGGGTTATAGGTCTAAATGTCTACAAATGTATGTTTTCACAACAGGCCCACCACCAGTGTGATAATTTTGTGTGTGTGATAAATTTTTATAATGCATCATAATTGTCTCCTTCCATCCTTGATCACCTGCTAACTGTGAACTCAGTGAGGTCACAGACATATTTTTCATCTTACTATTCTCAAAATATTCTGTGGGGAATCTATATTAATTAATTAAAATAAGCTGTACAATTGATTAGCTAATTTTTTAAAATACAGCAACTAATCTTAAATATTTAATGGTAATATTTGTAATTCTCTGATTTTCCTTTTGTTGTAAGTAATGGTGCATATCCTACAGTAAAAACAAGGTGAGTGTCAGAACAAAATGGTGGTTAACAGACGGAAAGGAGGAAGAGGAAGGACTTTCAGGTAAATCAGATAAAAGGGATCAATTGTATGGTAAATGGCAGTTAGACTTCTGGTGGCAATCATGATATAATACATATAGATGCTGACTTACAGTGCTCTCTACCTGAAACCTATATAATGCTATAGGCTAATGTAACGTCAATAAAATTTTTTAAAGACCACTGTGATCTTCTGTATGTTACTGAATTTAGAATCCCCCCAAAAAGAAGATAAGAAGATAAATGTAATATTTTCATTTTAAAGACCAGTTTTTGTATTATTTTCAGAATTTTCCATTTTTTCAAAGGACATATATTCCCGTAAAGATACCATATAGGCAGTGTTTTATATACGGCAGTTAAAAGCAATACTTTCAGTTAAACAGACATGGGTATAACTTTTAGAAAATCAAATAATACTTGGTGTCTTCAAATGATAAACTAGGAATAAGCTATATGTTATAGGATCATTGTTAAAGTAAATTTGTGTAAACTGTATCACACACACAATTTATCACACACACAAAATTAAACCTATTTAGTTTCATATTGTATAATAATTGCTGGATCAATGTTAAAATGATATTTTTGATAATAACAGGAATGACTTATTGAAACATAGCTAATGTGTCCTTGACAGTCACGGACATTTTCAAATTCATGTCTCTATCCCTGGCAGGAAAATTCCCGCATTGCGGTTCTTGAATCCGGAAGTTTAAGGATTCATAATGTGCAAAAAGAAGACGCGGGACATTATCGATGCGTGGCAAAAAACAGCCTCGGCACAGCATATTCCAAACTGGTGAAGCTGGAAGTTGAGGGTAAGGAGTTGCATTACTTCTCCTAGCAGTGTTGGCAAAGACCTCATGCTCTGCTGTGAAGGATGCACTTTAATTTGCAAAAGCAATGATGTTGGTAGTTCAGTCCCCTCAACTGTTCCAGATATTAGACCGCAAGGCCCAGAATGTGAAAAGTGCTAAAAGAATCTCATTGGTATACTAGCTCATATTCCATCTATGGTCACAGTCTCTGGTATTTTGCCAAACAGACCAAATTTTCTATAATACTCAAACAATAGGACACCATTTAAAACTTCTGCCTGGTTTTAGGACAGTTTTTCCCTTTTTGAAAAATAAATTTAAAGATGCTCATTTTATGTTTTCATTTAAGGACATAACTTAAATATATATACATATACATATACACATAATACATACATACATACGTACATATATACATATATATATGAAACTTTTTTCAGGTTGTATTCCATCAGTGTTGAGAAAAAGAAAACACTAGTTCCATGTACTACTTGTCAAAACATTTTTCACTTTTAAGAATGTTTGTTAAAAATTAACTAAAAAATAATTGTGAAAAAGGTCTTCACTGAGAAATCAGAATCCAGGTAAGCCTAGGAGTTCTGTCCATTTAGTCTCTGGATCCTTCTTGGCCTCAAATTACATTCCATTTTGCTTAAGAAATAGAAACTCCCAGTGCACCTATGCTGGGTGGATCGACTGAGTACAAAACTCTTCCAGCTCTCCCTGTTACAAGAGGTAGAATTAACCTCTCTAGCTGTCAGCTTTCCTACAGACAAAGTGGGGTGTGTTGTGGGTATTCACTGAAGTAAGGTATTGATTGTATTTAGCACTATCTGGCCTTTGAAAACACTCAAGAAATCCTGACTTTGAGAATGATTACCATTTTTTTTTCTTTTTTTGCCTTACTCTTATCTGATTGATAAATTGATTGGGCTATCACATGCTGGCAAAAATTACAGTTCCATCAAGAAAGACTTCAAGGGTTCCCTGTAGCTTATTTTGAGTCCAGGCTACTCCCCTTAGGCCAAAATCTATCCTTTCCTCCATCTCTTCCTTCTCAATCACAGTTTTCCATTAGCTCCTTTAGATCTTTTTTAAAAATTACTAATCTTATTTTTATTTCTCACAATTTTGCTTCTAATTGAGGAAGCATATTTTTATTATGTCATTGCAACAATTACTCATGATGTGTCCATGAAATCTTCCTGGAAAAGAATGAGATTGATGGGCATGGTGGCTGTCAGATACTAAAAATATATGTTTTTCATATACTTGCTATGACTTAATATTTTCTAAATTATAAATGTTATTTAAAATTCAGTATGGGTCCTCCCTGGTGGCACAACAGGTTGTAAGTCTCAGCACTATGAAGCTATCCGCAGCCACTGCAGCACGAGTTCAATGCCCAGCCGGGGAGCTTCCCACATGGCACAGCAGACCTCTCCTGCCTCGCCCACTGCTCCCCTCAGCAGTGTCTTTAGGTTGATCTGCCTGTTCTGCTCCCCACTCTGTCTCTGGTGAACTCTCTCACCACCCCACACCTCTGGCTTACACCCCAATTCTTGTATGCATAAATAAACAAATCTTTAAAAAAATTAAAAATTCAGTATGCAACACCAGCGGATCTGACTTATTCAGTAAAAAATAAACATACAAACACTGTCACATTCAGAACACTGAACATCTGCCTGGATTCATCATTCCTTGAACTATATGTGGAATGATACAGAATAAATATTATCCATTTGTATATAAAATAAAGATTTTCCACTCAAGATATTAAATATGTGCCCTCTGTGTAATAATATATATAATGTTGATTATTTAGGTCACTATCTTTATAGATGTTGATGCAATTTGCTTTAGCTTTGACCTACAGGAAATGATCACAGATGCATAAGTTGGAATCCAAATTACACAATCTGGTCTTACCTCATCATTTAATTTTGGTGTCACGCCTATCAGTAAAACTACCATCTTCTTTCTTCATAATTTTTAAATTGTCATGTTGTTTATTACTTTAGCAGTTACTATATGCTAGAGATTTTATTAAACTTGTTCATATGGAGAGCTCATAATATCATTTGAAGTTACTCTAACAGTAGCTAAGATGATTATTTTATTTTACTTTTTAAAGGATTTTATTTATTTATGCATACAAAAACTCGGGAGTAGGCCAGAAGTTTAGGGGGTGAGAGGATTTACCAGAATCCAGAGACAGAGGGTGGGAGCAGACCAGGCAGATTGACTGAAATACACTGCTGAGGGGATCAGTGCGTGAGACAGGAGAGGTCTGCTGTGCCATATGCGTTAGCTCCCTGGCCATGGATCGAACTCATGCTACAGTGGCTGGAGATAGCTTGATCGTGCTGAGACTTAACCCCTGCACCACCAGGGAAGCCAAAAGATGATCATTTTAGCACACATGACTACTGCTATTCCATTTTAATCCTTATTAAAGTAGCCAGTATACATGGAAATATGTGACATGCTTAGCATAATGCTTAGTACCCCATGCTGGTACATAATATGCATTTAATAAATGGCATCAACTGTAATTGTGACTATTAAAATATGAAATTTTTGGCAATGGTTTGGTCCTTAAAATCTCAAAAGTTGACTTTCTCTTAAAGAAACACTTGAGGTACTTCCAAAGTCAATTCAGACATGATCTACTTACTAGACCAACTCAACCTACCACAAAAACAGGTGAAAAGGCGACTGAGAAACAACAGGAAGAACCCGAAGTGTCTGTGAATGCTCACGAATTTGGCAATGGAAAGGCCTGAAAATGAAGCAGGACCATAGCCAGTTGCCCAAGGCGCATTTGTTACGTATCTTGTCAGTTGTTTGCAAATTAGTTTGAGCAAATGAGAACAAGAACTCCATAGTGCCATTTGATGCTAGGTGATGCCAAGCATAACTGGATATGCCAGGGAAAGATAGAGTTTTGTCCACCATTACAAGATTCCAGGGAGGGAAGACCAGCAGACCAGATCCTGGATTGGGGACAGTGTGTTCTCTAAAACTCAGTTGCCATAACAAACTTGAAAGGATCACTCTTCAAGACAGAAGCAAAGCTTCTGTGTCTAAAGCTCCCTTCCTAGATTGCAGCCTCAGGTTGCCAGAATCTGGAAGGGTGATATTTTCTCTTCAAACACTCAAACAGTGACATATAGAATTACTGATGAAGCATTTAACTCAAGCAGGTAAACATAGATATCTTTCTTCAAAAAATGAGCAATGAGATGGCTACTTAAAAATGCTAAATGCTTTGCATGGAATATTTTCTTTCATCTATAATCTATGGGGAAGGCTCAGTCATAGTCCCACTGTAGGCAACTGAGGAACAGAGGCACTAATTAATAGACTAAGTACAGTGAGAGGTGTTAAGAAATGGGACGCTGAATATTCTTAAAGAACAAATTAATTACATGTGACACTGTCACTAGCAGTGTCAAAATAGGGAGGAGAGAAGCCAGACTTATGTAAATGACAGTGAGAGCTGAAGGAGAGAGACAGTGGTTTACATACATTTTTTTCAATAAATTTGGCAGAAAAAAGGGAAAAGTCAAAAAACGAGCAGTAGCTGAAGGTATATGTAACAAATAGGCACTGTTGTTTTACAAGGTTTCTCTTTCTAAAGGATTCAAATATTGAAAAATATCGGAAATGTGAAATTGTTAATTAGAATAAACCCATAGAGAAGAAAATTTTGAACATACAGGAGTGAGAGGGAGTAGTCAAGGGAATGTGGCTCTCAAGAAGGCAAAAGGCTTATATTCAAGGGACAAGTGGAGCAATAAACTTGATACAGGGGGTGGCTGCATGCCCCAGTTTGCCGAGGACAGTTCAGGTTTACACCTGTTGTTCTGGAATAATTATTAATAGATTCCTTCTTTTATTTTCAAAAGTATCCAGGCTTTGATACTAAATTATATGAGCCTGTTCTTAGACAGGAAGAGGGAACTTCCTTCCTTGTTATAGGAAGAAAGGAGAAAAGTGTTGTATTTCAGTACAGATACTTTCATAAGGTTGGTGGTGGAACTGAAGAAAGCTCTGTTCTGATAGCTTCTATTTCCTCTCAGAAGTAGGAAGGAAGGTTGTCTTCTGAAAATACTTTTGTAAAGGTGGCAGGGAGACGGATGGGGAGAGTGGAAAGATTTTAAAATAGCTGTGGGGAATGGGAGGGATGACTCACTGGGAATCTTTACTCCTGGACAATATTAAGGTTCTGGTCGAGAAAAGGACCGACAGTGGTGTGGTGTCAGTTTGCACAGCTGAAGATTCCTCCTAGCCCCCTGGGTAGCTCAGCAGTACAGGTATCATTTCAGAAAAAATAAAAAGCTAAATCCAAGGCAAGATACAAGGATAGGAACTTTGCAGGAAAGAAAATAGAGCAAAGGATATAAGAATATGGCAAGAGAACATCTGAAGTGGTAAATCGAATCTTTATGTACCAAGTACACAAATTTTGGATTAAACATTTAAAGCAAAAAAACAATAAATAAATAAACATTTAAAGCTCCAGCAATATGACAGACAGGTAGTATGAAAATCTTCCTCCTAAGAACACCCCAAGATGCCAGGTTACTTGTATAAATCCTGAAAATAGTGTTAATATTCAAAGGCCAAGAATGAATAGGAATTGGAATAAACTCATATTGAGTTTATGAATAGAAATTGCAATAAACTCATCAGTTGGTCCTAGAGGTAGTGAGCTAGGTGCCCATCACTATAGTCTAGACGATTGGATTTAAGGATCTTTAAAGGACAGGAGACATGATCTTGGGCCTCTGTGAGTGAAGGTTAGCATTGAAACATATGTATACATAAAAGAAACACAAATGTGAAACGATGAGTCAGAAAAATCCCATCCAAAGGTAGAGAAAGACAGCACAGAAGGTTCTGTTTCCACTTGAATTTTAGTTGTGTGGGAAAAAGAAATTTTCTTCTTGTGAATAAATATTCAAACTCAGGACTATATCTCACAAAGGAATACAGAATGAATATTGCTAGGAGAGTCTGGGAATCCCTAAATGGAAAGATTAATGTAAAAATTAGCCCAGGTATTTTGTAGCAGCAACTTAACTTAAAAAAGAAACACCTCACCCAACTTACATTGGTAAAGTCACACTGAGGATGAGTTCACAATGCAAGATGGCAGCATCCATGGGAAACAACAACTCAGCCTTCCTTGAGAGAGTAGCTGACACAGTACTGAAGGTGCTTAAAGCCCCAAGAAATTAATTCAGTCAACAAAAGAATAGAGACTCTACAATAAATATATTTAATTAAAGACACAAAAGGAGGAACAAAAAGAAAAATACATGCTAGAAAGAAAGTTCCAATAAAGATTTTTGCAAATGAAAAATATGACTGAAATCAGATCATTAATAGTGCATTAGAGATGAGGTAACTAACATTTAAGTCAATACTTCATAATTAGGACTCAATAAAAAGAGATAGGAACACTGAAATTAAGTAAATAATAATGGACATAAGTTACAGAAAGGATGAATATAGAAAATCTGAGTCTCTACTCAAAAGCATAATGAATGAAAACTTGCCAAAACTGTTGAAAATTTTAAATCATTATATGTGAGAAACATACTTTAAGTGTGTTTAAAAGATCTTGAAGGATGAGTTCTAATCAGTAAAGGAGCAAATTTATAAGCATTTTCATATCTGGATGCATCATCGTAAACACCTAAGACAGAGATGATCTCAAAATATTACAGAGAAGACAGGTTACTGACAATGATTACAACTACACTAGTGAGGATATGAGAAACGAGGCTTCCATCTCTTCTTAAAATTCGCTGTAGTCCAATGGAGATCTTTTTTTTTTTTTTAGTGAAAATCAAATTTTCAGATACATATAGATAGATTTGTCTTAATAATTTAACTTTCGATAACTCAAAGGAATTATTTACACAAATATAGGTTCAAGACTATCACAAAGCTATTATAACAGTAAAAATCTTTAAAGAATTTAAATTTGTATCAACAGGAAATAGACAAAAGATGTAACAAAATATGCACCCATTTAAAAAAATTGATTGTTATTTATTAACAGACTGAGTCTGTCATCTCTGTTAGTTTTCTCATCTTTAAAACAGAGGTTAATGCAACAATTACCCTTTAGGTTGTCACAATGATTAGATAAATTAATATAGGCACAGAGTAAATACTATGAAATTATTCACTGTTTTATTATTATTATTTCACTTATACACTGAGTACTTGTATAGTGCTTACCAGAAGGTACCGTTCTGATTCTTTAGAAATATTAAATATGTATTCATATGAGAAAAATCAGGTTAAAGAGCAATATGTTGTATATTATATGTTAAAGTATACATACCAAACTATTAACAATTATCATCTCTGCATATAAAAGTGCATGGAGTGGTAATTTCTATCATACACTCTATATGACTCTCTGCATTCTGATCTTTATAATTAAGAAGAATTAATACACTTGGAAAAATTATTTACACTTGGAAATTTTATTTCTTCCAACTGTTATCCCACCTTGAAAAAGTGATATCAGCTTTTCTGTTCATTGTTTTGACACATTATTTTTGCAGTTCTTTTGCTCCATTCTACTCTATAACAAAATCAGTTTCGGGAAAATTTGGTTAAAAGGAATGGATCCCCATGTAGAACAATACCCCAACACTCGGCTACCGGCTAAAGTATGTGGGGTTGTGGTCCTGATGAACAGAACGTGGAACAGCATATCATTTCCTTAGGGAAGGAATCGACATATAAGAACAGTAAGCTTGAGGCTCACATGAGGGAAGGAGGGAGCCACCTTGATGGTGTAGGAAATAAAGAGGTTCAGAGAGTGGCAGGTACTGGTGGATTCAGCCCCCATGTGACTCTTCTTTTTAATTATGGGCAGAAACCTGAAATGCATGACAAGAGTGGCTTGGAGGATCCAACCCTAAAATTTGACTTGGGTTCTGATTTCTCAATGAACATTTTCTACTATACTTGCTTTGGTGCTATTGACACATAGAGTAAAATAAAGTTAAGTTCCCACAGGAAGTGAATCACTGCCAGGTGAGAGCAATAGGAATGCTAAAATGGGAAGTCTCTCTGGTTTCCCAAATTCCGTAGTCATCAGGAATGCAGAAAAAGTTCTTAATCTCACAACTCTGGCGGCTCTTCCTGTGGAAAAGTTAACCCCTATCCCAGATAAGCTGTAACACTGGGCTTTAGGATAGGTTTCATGGCAGGAAATGAGGAGGGCCAGGAAAAGCTACATATCATATTTCATAGACTCTATGAATAGAGTTTATAATATTTTTACCATATCTGGGGTACATCTTGAGGCACTGGTTTCTTATAACCACTTCCAGCTCATTTCTGTTGTATATTTTAATATCTTGGAAGCTGGCCTTTGTCTTGCTGTCTTAAAGGCAATCAGACTCAGCTTCTGCTAACATCTTTCCTTAGTGTCTCCAAAGATGAGATGAAATAAAGATAGATCAATTATGTTAACTCATAAATATATCCTTAGATTTAACTAAAAATATTCCTTTGTGTAACTCCTCTTTTAATTATTTCCTCATAGAAAAAAAGACATCATTTTTATTAGCATGATTCAAAGTAAACCCTCCCCCCCCCCCCCGTTATATTTGCTACATATTAGGTTAGGTTGAAAAGAGAGACTAAGTGGCTTTTCAGTGTCAGTGAGAAGGAGTCCTCTTCTCAGTTAAGAGGCTCTGTTTCTCTAATCTGTTTCATTGTCCACTGTAGTATGATGTGTATCCAAAGAATGATTCATACCGTTTCTCCCATGTATCTTCATTGAAACAGCTTTCTCCTGAATACCCCTAAAGGCCAGGAAGATAGATACTCCGTGACAGTGACATGACAATGTGCTGATTTGAGTGTAGGGCTGAAGGTTTCCTGGCGAGGTGCCATCATGGAGACTTTGGAGAGCAAGATTCTCACTTTCCCTGTTCTTGACCAGAGAGATGGTCTCCCTTAAAAAGACTGTGTTAATACAATGGAATACTATTCAGCATTCAAAAAAGATAAACACAAGCAGTTCGCAGCAACATGGATGGAGCTAGAAGGGATCATGCTCAGAGAAATAAGCCAGAAGGAAAGGCAAAAGTATCAAATTTTTTCACGTATAGCAGGAATATAGGGAAACTAAAATAAGAGAAAGACATTCAGCAAGGGAAGGGGAGCATAAGGGCTCAAAACGGGGGAGAAAAGAGCACAAGGGACTATGGTGACAGTTCACAGGTGAATCAGTAGTGGGAAACCTATGGGGAATACACAATAATGTAAAAGATATAAATGATAATAATTAAAAAATGATTGTGTTCATAAACACTAGAGAATTTATGTCCTTTTACTATAATGCAATTCTTACTGTTATAGCTGGAAGGATCATGGTTGTTTTTTAATCATTGGGAAAGGTCTATTTAAAAATGTCAACCTTCTTTTCCATTTTCCTAGAAATATGAGAGAGAAATGAGTCTAGAAGAACAAACCTTCCTAGATAGAGGGTTATTGTAGGCTTCCCAGATTTTTAAACAATTCCTTGTTTCCATGGATACAAGAATAGAATCCAGCATCAGCCCTTAGGGGAGGCATTTAGGGAGTGAGCACAAAAGGGGAGCCAATTGGAAAATTTAAGTGGCCTCAGTACATGATTCTCCACCACTTGCCAGAGCCTTTGGGTGCTGTCATTCCTGTGCTCTGAAGCCTGAGAGTACTCCAAGGACTGACCGGGTCTATGCATGGCTTTTTCATTTTTTCTCTGAAGATTTTTTGCAGACATATGCAGTACAGACAAGTAGAATTCCAAGAGACCAAAAAAAAAAAAAGTCTTAATTTATAGAAATACTATCTCAAATATATAATGTCCTAGAGGCAAATGTCCATAGATCTAACTATAAGACATTGGCACTATTTTTAAAAAAATGTTAGGTTTCTGACTTTCTTCCTCCTAGAGGTCAGATTTCCTTATTGCATCTAGAAAGTGGAAGTGATCATGTAATATTTACACAACCTTTGATCTGAATTTTCCTTTGTTTGTGCTGCAGCTCTTAACATGACAAATGCCACAGAGAGAGGTATTTAAAATCCCAATGTGTGCTGTGCTGTCAGTGATTGCAGTTTTCATAAAATTTGCAGTGTTCCTGTTCCCGGCATCAATTCCACTTGTTTGATGCCACTAACAGGTTTGATTTGCTGTCATGAGTACCTTGTGTATTTAAAAAAATCAAACAAAATAAAAGAAGCCCTCAATCTTTGATATCCTTGAGGCTAGCTATCATTGGGAAAATTAAAACTGCATGATTAATAGAGTGCATGCTTTCAGTGACAAGTTTGACCCATGGATTTTTGACTTGAGTGGTATTACATTGCATTCTCATCTAGTAAGTTCTGTAGTGCTTTCAAGAAATAATGGTAAAGAGGTCCATTAGTCAAATTGTCAGTATAGTTGTCTAAGCAAAAAAGATACATGACTATACCATTGTTGAATACTTCAAGTCAAACAATAGGTAGGCCCTCTTTAATTGCAGGTTTGAAGAAAAATATGCTCCCCAGATTTGTCTTAAATCATTGAAGATAATGGAATTGTTTGCTATGATATTAACATATTTGAAATGGAAAATTATTGTGAGCTAAAATACATATACTGCAGATGGGGTAAACTTTCACTTTAATTTTTTAGGAATTATAGTGATATGCACAAGTTCATACATACAAACACAAAAAAGGGAGAATTCTTTGCCTTTAATGCATTAATCCATCCAACAAAGATGATTCCTTGGGCGCTATTCCAGACACTGTTCAAGACAGAAGACCACGCTTTGCCCTGACTTAATTTCAAAATGGAACTACTTTGAGTCAAGCAAAAAGAACACAGAAAGTAATTAGAATTCCATGGCAACATGGAATCGGAATAATAATTCAGTTATTTCCTTCAGGAATCAAATATATGAGTTTCAAATTGTAGTTTAGCATATTTATTTCCATGAATACTAAACTATGCAAGGCTGTACTCTTGAAACTGCACAGACTCAAGAACCTACAACAAATTGCTTGAGTTTACATCCTGGCTCCATCACTTACTACCTGTAACTTCAGGGAAATTACTTAGTCTCTTTTTGTCTCAGCTTCCCCACCTAAATAATGAGGTGAATAGTTTTCTCTTCTTCATAAGTCATAGAAAGATAAATTTAGATAAATATATTTAAAGTTCTTAAGAGTGCCAAGCACAGAGTAATCACTGAAATAGTCGTTATCACTGTTAATTCTAGGAATAATGTGACTTCTGTGCACCAGAAACTGATTTAAGCCTTGTGAAGACAATTATAGTTCTTTGTGCCATGGGCCATCTTTATCTTTGAGGTAGAAGTAATAATTTCAATGACAAAAACTAAATTTTTCTTTAAAATAAAGCTGATTTTTATTAATCTTTATCTATCAGAAGATTCAGCATAGGCTTTAAAACATGGAGTGACTCTTAACAGTCATAGAGCTCAAGCCCTTATTTTGTACATAAGGAAAACCAAGTCCAGAAAAATCAGTACTTTGCCCAAATTAGCAAGAAACTTATTTGTCTTGATTCCTAAGCCAAAGCATCTCCATTACCCATTCTTGAGTCTTTGCTTTCTCATGTTTACATCACATAGACCAGCGCTCGGCAGCAATCACATGCTCAGAATCGGGTTGATGTGGGTAATAATCCTGACTCTGCCATTTGCTGGTTCTTCAGGCTGGATAATGGTTGGATAATTTACTTAACCTCTGCAGGTCTTGTGAAATGGGGACAGTATTACTCGGAGTTCTTGTAAAAGATGAAAGTAGTGTCTCTCCAGTGTCTACATGTGGCTCTGGGATAAATATTGGATGTTGTTGGTATTGTTGTGTGTTGTTTACATTGTTATAAAGCTGGATGACTTCTACCCAGAGGATACTACTGATTAGGCTTCTCAAATTTCAGAAAGAGAATGTTGGCATTACCAAATGACTCAACTCGTTTCCAAAGAACATAAATCTACATTCAGCCAGCAATGTTTTGCATTCTTGGTCCTTGTTAGAGATTATAACTTTGGTTTGGCCCCACTGTGACAAATATGGGAGGAAGCTTATCTTAGGAGCTTTATGCAGATGTACCTTTACTGGCAAACTGCAAACAGGCATTTAGAGTCACCATGTCCAAAAGAAAATTATATAACAGCAGGAAAGTTGAAGCAACCTTAGTGCATATTCTGAGTTTATTTCATATTTTACTCATTACAGAGATAGTCATTTGCCCCAAATCTTGTTGAAATTATTTATTGTTCCATTCCCTGCTTCCCTAATGTAAATCGCAAGTGAGAAATTACTTTACAAATTTAGTGCATGGAGGGAAAATGGTGTCTTCTGAGAAATTCGCATTTTGTTTTCTCTCATGAGAACCATAAACTTTATTTTCTTTCATCTTACTTTTTGTCTTATCAGACTTGTATTTCAGAATCCAATTTGAAGTTTAGTCATAGTACCTTTTACACTAAACTGGCCAGAAATCTTCTTTTTCCTTATATTAATGAGTTGGCATTTCATTTGATTTATGGTCTTATCTATCATTGACTATACTCACATCAAAGCTTCTACAGAGACACACACAAACAAATGAGTTGATGGATTAGTGGGACTCTTCCTCCAAGTTAAAGATGTTTAAACATCAGTGCATGCCCAAAGCAGTTGGAGATCTGATTGAAGACATAGCTCCACGGTGTATTCCTCAGGAGCTCACAGTTGATAGGTATGTATTAGGGCCTTTTAACACCTTCCAAATAATCCTTATAGGTGGTCTATGAACCACACTTGGGAAACATTATAGATTTCTACCTGGAATCTCTTTATTCCAGATTAAACTCTATAATTTAAGGAGTAGGTTAGTTTGTCCATATATAGAATAAATGCTAGGGTCATTTCAAATTTATTCATTTGTTGAGTCCCTACTATGGATCCATGAGGTAACCATGAAGAATACAGAGATAAATGAGACATGGGTCATTTCATAGAAAGTTTTCAAGTTTAGTGAAAAAGATGGATAGCAATTACTATAATAAAGACCAATATATTTGTGATGGTAGAAGTTTGTGCAGGGCAGGGGAGATAGTGGAAGTTCTGGGAAAATTCCAGAAAGGTGAGTTCCCATAGAATTTTGATTCATGATTAACTGCTCATAAATCAGAGACATTCTGCAGGGGAGGAGGAAGGAGAGAGATCAAAACAGGGGAGGGAAGGGCACAAGGGAATATGGTGATGGGGCACGGGTGAATTGGTGGTGGGAATTATATGGGGACTACACCTGATAGGAGAAAGCAAACATTGTACCAAAATGAAGAATGATGTAAAATATATATAAGTAAAATAAATAATTATAAAAATACTATAGATACTGCTAAAATAAAAACAGCTCGTGGTGCAGATCTAATCTCCATGAGGGGGGAAAAAGGAAATGGACAGGAAGATGTAGACTGACTTGTCCCCAGGGAGTAACAGACAGACAGAGTCTGGGACAGTTCCTACTGGTGGGCTATAAAAACCAGAAAGAGCTGCTATTTAGCTGAAGGACAAACTGAAATACAAATGAAAATTATACTCTAGCACCTTTCTTGGACACAATGTTTAAAGAGTTATATATTGACTACTGTGTCAGCGTGGGGACTTACAATCCAGAGGCCTCCGGCCCTCTTTGGGCATCTGAATTTCATCTTATGTCAATGGCATAGAAGTGTCTCCATTCGAAGCTCCTTAGACAACCAGGATACTATAGTCTTACTTAACACTTTGTGTGCCGGTGCCCTTTAAATTTACCAGCCCTTGGAGACGGCCATTTTCTGTGCCACCACATGAATGGTATAAGCATTCAATAAAACACATACAACTCCTGAACTACTGGATATTAAAAAAACTGTAATCTCTCTCACAAAACACCTTATACTTTCACCAAAACAATGTGTAAAGCTTCTAGACTGAGTACGATCAAAGAAATAGCTCCTAATAGTTCCAAATAAATCCACCTCGGCGTGAAAAACCGGAGACTATATGAACACGTATTAATATGTGAGCGGCCACCTCACGTGGATACTGGTGACAAAAAATACATACTAATATGTGAGTGGACCACAAAGTGTTAAGATTTAGGTTAGACCTCCTGTTTGTTTTTTCAGCTACAATTTCTGGCTAAGTAAAAAAAAAAAAAATCTAGTTCTTAGTAAACTTTGGGTTATACGACTGTGCTCAGAGCTCAGGTATCTTCCTTGTCATGAGATTAGGTCAAAAATAACTTTCACAAGTAAAGTTAAGATATAATACATATATCTTGTTCATATACGATGTTAACTCATTAGAGCAAGTTGATTGAAGGGTACATGGAAATTCTCTATATTACCTTTGCAATTCTTCTGTAAATTGAAAATGCCTTCGAAATAAAAAATAAGCTTTAATTGAAGGATCATTGCTTTAAAATGTCTGTAGATTTAGGTGTACAACATTATAATTTGACATCTGTCTAGACCACTAAAAGTCTATTTTCCACCCATCACCATACATTTGACCCCTTTTACCCAATTTTTTTTTTTTTAAGGAATGAAAAAAATATCTAGAACCACAACTGCAGTCTAACTTTTGTTTTTTGGCTATGGCTAAACTCCTAAGCTATTTACCCTTTTAACCATTTTAATAGCTACTCTACCAACATCTAGGCCCGAAATGAAACAAGTTCACTTCATGTGGCCCTTGTCTGATTTACTAGGTAAACACTTTTTGCTCCTAGTCACTATTCACCATATTTACATGCTCCTAGTGTTATTACTGCGTGGGACCGGTCTCAGGGCAGGCCACTTCAGAGATTTGCGGTTGTCACAGCAGCAGACTTGGGGGGCTCGGAGGAGAGAGTGACTGTTTGTGAGGGTTCTGTGTATGTTTTCTAAAGAAGCTCGCATTCGGATTCCTCCAGAGACAAGCCACAGCGGAGATGAGCCACAGCGGATAAACCTCCACACGCATCACTCAGCTTCAAAAGGGCCAGAAATGTAAACAGCAACCCACAGCCGCTGGGTCAGGTTTCTGTTTTCCTCACCAAGGAGTTGGGAAGATCAGCCCTTGTTTACTTAGGTTCATCGTTATTTTTGTCAGATTTTCTTTTAATGACTGGCAAACAAAAGAAGAATCAAAGTACCACAGAGGCTCAGTAAGATTACTTTTTAACTACCCTGGGGCCAAATTTTTTTTTTTAATAAAAAATAAAAAGCAATGAAAGTGACTTTTTATTCTTTTTAGTGCTTGTTTTCTAACAGGCATCTCTGACTCAATAATTCTTAAAATATGATCCTAGATGACACAAATGTAGTATTTAAGAACAGATTCAAATAATCTAGTACCAATTAGCGCTCATGTTTGAATGAGCGATTCCTCTCTTCTCAGATAATTGAATTGAGGGTGGATTTGAGCACATACTAAGAACACCCCGAAAAAGGGTCCTTGACATGATCAGTATCTGGGATGCTGTCAGCTAAGGCAGGTGGAAATTAAAAGAAAGTAAGATTTCAATATGTCACAATTTTTCAAATGTGAAAGAAGGTAGCTATTGCTTCTACTCTTGCCTGTAATCCTAAATGCAGTTTTATTTGCTAGTGTAGTATACATTGATTGAAATGGAAAACAAAATTAGTTACAAAGAAATTTCTCAAAATAGCAAGTTATAAATGCTTCTCGGTTTGAGTTGTTCTTCTCTCTAACCTACCTTTTCAAATATCATTTGAGATTCTAATACTTTATGAGAATTCAGTTGGTAATAGTATTAAAAATTAATATATGTATATGTATATAAATATATGGGGATGTATCTATTAATACAATTTTTGTGTCCCTAGAAAAGCCCTGGAATTGTGTTTTCAGAGAACCAATTGATCAGAGATTTCTTTAAAATACTGACTATGAAGAAAATTATAAACTATCTTATGAAATGCCACTAAGAATATAAACAGTCTTCAGGGAAATGAGAATATTTTTTAAAGACATAGTGTTTATATAAATGGGAGGCTTTTTACATTTGTTTCTTGATAGATGTGATACTTTTTAGAAATTTGCACCTGCAAATCTAAATCTTTACAACTGAATTTTCATCCAGTATTGGAAAGCTCAAAGAATATATTTGAAAAGTCAGTTTTAGCGGGAAGAACAAGTTAAACTAAGAAGCATTTGTAACTTTCTATTTTGAAAAATCGTTTTGTAGCTAATTTTATTTTCTATTTCAATAAGTTTATACTGTACTTAAAAATGAATGTCGTCTTGTCTTACAAAATAGGTCATTTGTCCCTGACAATACACTCTCAATAAGCTTCTAATTAAAAAAAAAATCAGTGTTGTGTTAGTAGTATTTCTTACAATGTCTCCTCTTAATTCTATTAGTTTGGGCTTTATATGTCTTGAGATTATATTGTTAAGTGTATACATGTTAATTATTTTTGTAGCTCCTCTTTTAGGGATTGCATTTTTACCTTTAGGCAATGTTCCTCTTCATCCTTGTTAAAGCATTTTACCATAAATTCTGTTTTGTCAGATATTAATTGTTACCACATTTTTCTTTATTATTTTCCTATGCCTTTGGTTGGTACTTTTCTATCCCCTTCTTTCCAACCTTCTGGCTATTCCATAAGCGGAACATAGCTAGGTTTTCTGTAATCCAATAAAAAACCGTATCTTTAGTATATAATTCACTCTTTATATTTATTCTGACAGCTCAGCCTATTTTTTAATACATATGTTTATCATCACAACTTCTGTTTATCATGCTATTTCTTCTCTTGGCTTCTTTTTTATTCTTTTTCTGCTTTCTGGTTGACTAATAATGTGTATTTTATTCTCTATTCCCACCTCAAAACACTTTGTTGGTTTTTGAGATTATAAATTTTCAATTTTATATATTGGTGATTACTTTTACATTTTATACACATGCATAGTGCTGTAATTCTAACAAAGTTTTAAAACCATGCAGTATCTTCTCCAGTCTTGTCAACATAACTTACCCTCATCCCCTGCCTACTTCCTTGTTTTGTCTAAATTTTATTAATCATAAAAATTGAATTGTTTTATAGTCCTAGTTACTTAGTTCTACAACATATGACATCTTTTTCTGTGTCTACCATTCCTATCATGTTTTCTTTCATTTCAATTTTCTTATTTCTAAAATACATTCTTCATTAGTTCTTTCAGTGAAGACCTGCGGATAGTAGGCCCATTAGTCATTATATGTTTGAAAAGGTCATTCATTAACCCTGATAACTTAGGAAATCTATTTTCTTTTAGAACTTCTATGCTTTCTCCTAGGAAAATGACAAATTTTAGACATTCATCTATTGAGTTGATTCTTTATCCCTGCAGCGAAAGAAATGGGTACATTCTTCCGAAACTTTGCACTGCTTCCAATGCCAAACAAACCAAGCCAAATGAGTAATAGTAACAATAACAACACACACACACACACACACGTGCAAAAAACAGCAAAGGAAAATAAGCACTGTCCTCAAAGGACATTTTGAGTCCAATCCTGGAAAAGATCAAACGGAGCAAAATTGAAAGGAGACTCAAAAATTACCTGCACTTAGCCTAGAACGCTAAAAAGAGCAATGGAAGCGAAGACTAAGACTCTTACCCAAAGCTTACAGAGACTCTTCAACTTTAGTGCAATGATATATGGACTATTCCCATGGGAGTCCCATGCCCATCTCAGTATTTCTCATCCTCTCTCTCTCTCTCTCTCTCTCTCTCTCACACACACACACACACACACACACACACACACACACGTTATTTGGCCAGTGGAAAAAATATTTTTCCCAGACTTGAAAAGAAAAGCAATTATGCTAAGAAATTACAAAGCCAGGACCAACCCAAAGGATTCAAATGCATTTTTCAGGCATAATCTGGTCCGCTATGGGCCTTCTATGATCGCTCCTGATTCACATCTGTGTTACAAACTGGGCGTCTCTATAGTTTCCAAGCATCCAGATGACCGGTTTTTGTAGGGAAAAAACTCATGTTTATCCAAAACCCCAAACCCATGCTTTACCAGGCACTGTTGGGGGTATTACAGAAAAAAACTATTTCAGTGTTCAGAGGTACATTTAACAGACAACCTCAAAATCTGCTTTTTTTTAAAGATTTGTTTATTTATGTATAAAGAATAGGGTGCAGGCCAGAGGTGTGGGGGGTGAGAGGAGTCACCAGAGACAGAGTGGGAAGCAGAACAGGCGGATCTACTGAAATACACTGCTGAGGGGAGCAGCGGGGGAGATAGGAGAGGTCTGCTGCGCCATGTGAGAAGCTCCCTGGGTGGGGATCAAACTCGTGCTGCAGTGGCTGCTGATGGCTTCCTAGTGCTGAGACTTAACCCCTCGTGCACCAGAGAGGCCCTCAAAATTTGCTTTTAACCACAAATACATTCTATTTCAAAGTTTTAAGTAAACTTTGATGTTGGACTAAATAGAAGAACGCCACTGACTTAGTTGATGGAAAGTGCACACAGTAAGTCTAAATCAGAAATTATAAATTCACTTAAACTTAAGAAGACTATGTGTTAGGTATAAAAATGAACTTTTCTTGCTATGATGTTACGGTAGAAAAGGGGAGTTGTCTAAAAATTGGAGTTGCATTTCTAGTAGCATGTCAGTAGCAAGTCTCTGAGTCTCAGATTCCTTATTTGGAAATTAGCTGAAAAACATTTATTTTCAATCGCAAGGATGTGGTGAGGGTTAAATGAGGTAAAATATATGAGTGAAAATATCCATAAGCTTTGAAGAACACTGCAAATATATTGTATTAACACAAGCATTGCTATTTTACACTGTAAACAGACACAGCAATGCCGTCTCACCGATACAAAGAAAGGTCTATAGTGACATGAATGAATAAACCTTTAGGAAAAAAAAAATAGAACTCCATGTGGAGCTACAGCTTATAGCGTTATATTTGACATTTGGGGACAATTAAGTTGGCTGTGGTCTTTTTTCTAAAATTTTTGAAGTTTATAAGTTCTGCATTTATACTCAGTTTTTCTTAATAGCTTGTTTCACCGGTAGTTTCGTAGAAGATAATGATTTGCTTCTCTGCTCCCTGAGCAACTCCGGGTGTTGATACAAGGAGGTCTCTATGGGTGGTAGGCTCTGCTCTACAGAAACCCCCTAATCCCCTGTTTACCACAACATGAGTCTATTGCCATAGAAATGATAGCTGAGATCCCAGATTCAACATCACTGACTTGACAGCAGGGCTCCTGAGAGAGAAGTGGAACCACAAGGAGAAACACAATTTATCAGAATAGTAGGCCATCTGTTGCCTCGAAAAAAAAAGGGGAATTGTCAAAATCAAATAGGAATGCATGAATGGGCTATGTTATTGGGTATGGTGTAGTTTATTTTGTGACTAGTAGTGCCTGATTAAAGTAGTAGTTTGAAATTTTATGTCATTTGATAATGTGCTTTCAAAAGGTCAGTAGTTTCCCTGATTGCACTGGTTTCTTATTGAAATAGGAAACAAGCAGATTCTAATGAATCTTGTTGCACAACTGATGTTTCTGTGGTCAAAGATTTCCCTTTTCACGACGTGCTGTTTTTGTTTGTGTGTGTTTGTTTGTTTGGTGGCGTTTCTATTCATAGAAGAAAGTGAACCTGAACAAGATACTAAAGGTATATTTTTTCTTTCTGTGCAGCAGCTTTTCAAATGCATGGTTCGATTCAGTTGCTTATTTTTGTTGACCTTATAAGCAGCTCTTAAGTGCCACTAGCTTGTTAAGAAATAACAAACGATATGAGCAATATTGTCATAGCATTTAACAGAGTGTCATTAGATGGGCTTTTTATTATCTACTTATTGAGCATTTCCTTTTATTAAGGAAACATTGAGTCAATAGAGAAGTTTAAGGTTGGTATTCCAAACTGAAAATGCAACCAAAATGAAATAACCTAATTTAGCTATTTGTTTTTTTCCAGTGTGTACATGGGGTGACAGGGGGGCGGGGGGATTACAAAATTTGGAGAAATGGAGAAATGTCATGGGGCCAGCTCATGTTTTTATTGATACTACTTCAGGAGGACAAGGAGTATTATATAGTTACTCCAAAATCCATGAAAAATAAATTAATTGTACACAGTCTTATCTATTTAGTGGAATGTGTTTATACAAAAGTGAAAAATAAAATTGCTTTGGGGAAAAAACCTACTTTGAGAAAATTTTTAAAAATCTCTATTGTAGAGAAAAGTAAACAAAATATGGGAAAAATCTTACTATAGAATGGGTTTCCTTCAGTAAATGTGCATTGCATTCTGATTAAGACTTAAATTTTGGACTATTCTAACTAAATTTTTATATTTTGATGAAATTCACATATTCCTATATAATACAGTTTTTATTCTAGGAATAAATCTTTAGCTAGTATTATTTGAAACAGCACTTCCTTATCTTAGTGTCTCAAATAAGGTATATGAGCTGTTTTCCTATTTCTAAACATCAGACTGCTCATAACTAAATTTAGATAAAATCATTTCACCTGCTCCTTTTTTTAAATTTTTTGTTTATTTTCAAGTTACATCTATCAGTTTCTGCTAATTTAAATCAAGTAAACCTAAAACTTCTTTAGTGGAAACTAGGAAATAATACATATAGAAAGCAGCAAGAGAAATAAAGTGTTAGCTTCCTGTGTCCTTGGAAATAACCACTCAGAAACAGAATTTATAAGGGGCTTAAGTGTTCCTCTGGCCCCACTTCCTTCCCAAGAAAAGAGAAGTACTTCATCTCAAGCCAAGGTACTCATTCATTTCAGGACTTAATTTGGGTCCCCAGTCTGTTCGGTTTTCTGTGACACCAACATTTCAATTTCTGAGTGAATAATGACTCTAGCTCCTTATTACAAATTCAGATTATCTGCTAAAATGACAATAACAAACTGATATGTATCTGAAAGTGCTTTGGGGAGGAGAAGGGGGAAGAGAGGAGGGGAGAGGAAAAAGGAGAGAAGACGTATATTAAAAAGGTTTTGGAATCACTGGCTACTTAAGCCCAACTTTGATTATAAGATTCTCGACCTGAAGTTAATCTGTCAACATACCCAGGAGAAATGAAGCCCTGAACTCATGAATAGGTCCAGTGTCACAAAACCTGGAGCTAAAATACTATTCATATCTGCATTCCATGTTGCTCATGAACAATAACCTACCTGCCCACATAAAGTGAATGGAAAAGAGTTCATAGTGAATTGGAAAATTATGGATTTTTTTTCAAATCCACATCAAAACAATTGTAAACATTTTGCAAATTACTAAACAATTACATGTCACTTCTATTAAATAGTTTGTGACAAAAGCACATCTATATTTTCTTTCATGCAAATAAAATGCAGAATCGGGATCCTCAACGCATGTATTATTTTTAAATTGGTGACCCAGAATGTATTTCCAGTTTGTAGCTACCACTAAAATAATGGGAATTTATTGTTAAACTCCATCTGAGTTTATGATTACAGGTGCATTATTATCAATGGAGGTTAGTCTGGCATTTTTTTTTTTAATTTAAAAATGGCTTTAATGTTTCCAATGCTTGATAAATGTGTTAGAATTTCTTTCACCGCCCCTTCATCTTTCATGTTTGGAAGTTGTAACAAATACAGAAGGGTATAAAAGTATCAGTTCTGTTTCTGTTAAAACTGGATTGGAAATAAAGCTTGATTCCTTTAGGCAAGAATTACTCTACATAACTTCTGTTTTTTCATATTCCTCAGTGCCTCCCTACTTTTCCACATCTCACCTCAAGATGCAGAATGGCAAACTGACCTCTGACCTGGGGAATTACCTGCTGCAATTACTCCTTTCCTTGTTGTTTCAGAGTAGCTGGGAGACTAATGTCCTAGATACAGATAGATACTCATGGGATGCCCATTGCACCATTCGAAGGAGTCAGTCATTCTCTCATTTATTCACTCAACAAATGTTTGTTGAGTACCTACCATGTGGTTCTGGGTCTATCTATCTATCTATCTGTCCATCAGTCAATCATCTGTTTATCTATCAATCAACCTGTATTAACAAGCAACGCAAACTCTACCTTTGGATGCTTACCCTCCAGGGGGAGAGACAGTGAAAAACAAACAAGCAAATCAATAGTTATGACACGATGATAAGTTCTGTGAAGGAGCCTAAACAGGGATTGGAGAGGGGTGGTGAAGGCGCTGTGATCAGGAGACATTTGAGTCAAATCCCAAAACACATTTCCAAACTGCTTTGAGGAAATGAGGCTGGCAGGAAACTATCTTTAAAATTAAAATTTAAAAATGGGGAGGGGCCCAAGTTTGCATTTTATCTTTTGACAAGAATCTGGGAGTGCCTATTTCTGGCCTTTTTTCCTCTTCACCCACTGGACTTAACAATGTAGCCCGTGATCAGTCAAGCGTATATCTGCCGTCTTGGAGCAGGAGACTGCAGTTAGTCAGCAGAGTCTCACATTCTGCTGCTATGCTGTTGTTGCTTCTTTATGCACCCTTCTCTGTCTTACTGGACCCCCCAGAAGGTCCCGATGACAGACAGAGAAGTGTATTAATTAAATTAACTCTAAGGCTGCATTGATTTTAGAATGATAATTGGCTATTTAACATCTTACTTTATAATTAACTTGTGTTGTGCAATATAGATCATAGGTTACGCAATGCACTCAAATAATATTCCCAATAATGTAACACCAATGAACAAAAAATGCTGTAAGTGAGAACAAAAGAAATCCACATTATTGAATTTCCAGAAGATTTTAAAGTCCCCAAATGAAAAATTTTGCCTCTATGAATTAAAGCAGAAAAAATAATCTAACTCTCATTCTTCTCCAACTTTTTACTTTCCTCATCTTCAGCCAGACGGCTCTCATTCAGGCTCAAGTGTGTCAGTGTTAGCTTCAGTAATAACTGTCTACACATCCAGTGTAGACAGCACCTATGGGATTAAACTGATTCCAAACAGTTTCTCAAGGATCCTGCCTTTTTTCAAATCCTCAGAGACAATGGTACCCAAAGATGATCACTGCAGTGGTATCTCACACTCAAAAAAGGCAGGATATACCTAAAAGCCCCACTAGCTACCAGAGTTATTTCAGCATCAAAAGATGAAGATGGACTCAAATATGTAGTGCAGTCCAGGCCTTCCTTCTTGCTACCAGAAAACACCAGGAAGAAGAGAACCATGGTGCCCTTGCTGGGCTGCGAGTCAGTGTGAGTTAGTTGTCAAGGACCCACCACCTAGGAGCTTTTCCAAAGGTGGGAGAATATCCCATCACATGGTCAGGTGGGGCACTGCCTCTGTCACTCTGCCCCACCTGCAGGATGTGTACCCCGCCTCCTAGCTGGCTTGTCTTTTTGAGCATTTCCACTGAGGACACCCTCCCTCACCTACTCTTGATTGACACTTCCTTCAGACCCTGCTGTATGAAGACCTGGGCTTGAGTGCTCTAGGGGCGGAACAGCATGGTCAGATTCCTAGGTTGGGAACAAACTGGGCATGTGCTGGAGTGCTGAGAAATCAGGGCCATAGCGTACAGGGTCCGAGGCCAGGGCATGGTGTGTGAGATTATCCTTGAGACAGAGGGAACACAGAAGGAGTCTACACAGGGGAACATGATCCGATTTGCATTTTTTAAAGACCACTCCAGCTGAAGCATCCTTATCAGAGAATTACTAACCACTTCTGTTTTCCCAATAGTTTTTGCCAGAATCCTGCGGGCTCCTGAATCCCACAATGTCACCTTTGGCTCCTTTGTGACCCTGCGCTGTACTGCCACTGGCATCCCTGTCCCCACCATCACGTGGATTGAAAATGGAAATGCTGTGAGTACCATCTGTTTGGGACGCTGACTGGGGAGTCAGTGGTGATTTCCAAAATAGATCACCTATTTGTAATGACCCTGATGTCTGTCTTTGGTCCCACTTGTACTTCCATTTCTGTCCCATATTTTCATCCTAGAAATCACTGCCACAGAAATGGAACCCCATGGCTTTCCTTCTTTCCCTGTATCATCAGGAGGAGTAAAAAATCTCATTCCTTTTTTATGCCTCTGCACGAAAAGGAAGTAGGAACGATTTCTTCCCATACAAGATAATTTTCATAAAACTCATCAGCAAAAAAATTAGTCCACCACTAGAAGCTACTCTGATGAAAAATGTAGAATTAGAACTTACATCTATCAACTCAACATTCTTTTCTTCATATTAAATATTGGTAATAACTGCTGTATGTTAAATGAATTATGAGCCAGACCTGTTCTAAGTACTCTTTCTATAAACTTCCATTTATTCATTCTATAAATATTTATTGAGCATCTCCTAAGCATCAGACACTATTGTGGGCATTGTGGGAACAGAAGCAAAACAACAAACAAACAAAAACAGGTAAGTTTCCTGCCCTAAAGAGTTTATATTTTGAAGGGCAAAGACAGAAAAGACAAGAAAACAAAACAAATGGAAGAACATACACGCTATGTCAATAGTGTCGAATGCTAAGGGGGAAAAAAGTAGGAAGATGAGACAGAATGTGCAACCTTAGAATATTCTATTTACAAGAGAGTAAGGAGAACCCCATTAGGATGAAAACATTTGAGCTAAAGTCTGAGGGAGTGGAAGGAGACGGCTGTGTAGATAACTGGGAAGACAACTGGGCACAGACTGAGATAAGGGCGCACCTGATATGTCAGGGGAACAGCAAGAGCAGGGTGGTTGGAGGTGAGTGGGCAAAGAGGAAAGAGGTTAGGGGTGTGTGGAAGGGTTGTGGATCACATAGGTTTGGGGAGATCATTGAAACAACTGACTTTCATTCTGAGTAAGATGGGAGCGGTCTGTTTCTGTTGTCTGTTTTCCTGCTGATCCTTGTTTATTATATTGGTTTCCTTGTGTGCCTGTTATATTTGCAGATTTGCTGTTCATTGTTTTGAGAACAACAACAAAAAAAAGTCAGGAAATAATTTGAGGTCTAGATGAGGTCTTTTCCTCCAGAGAGAATTTTTGTTTCTGTCAAGGACAGAACAATTTATTTCTATTATTTATCTTGGACTACCTTAAACCAAGTTCAAATCTGGAAGCTTCTTGAACATACCAGAAAGTAGTAACATGGTCTGCCATTCTTCATGTTAGTTTGTTTCCCTTGTGGTTTACATTGATATCTCCATGATGTGTCTCTCTCTCTCTCTCTCTCTTTTTGAGATGTTAGTTTATTGTATCTCTTATTAGATTTCCCACCTCATAGGCCTTGAGTTTTTATTTCTGTCTCCTCATCCCTCAAGGCCATCCCCATTGAAAAGCCAATGTTTTCTAGGGTGGGAAAATCCTCTTAGGAGAAATAGGAGCTTTGAAATTTATTACATCTGTTAAAAATATTCTTCCAGAATTTTATTAGTTTTTTCAATGTGAGAGCTGTTCTAAATAGCCTAGCTTACCAATACTGGAAACAAAAACCTATCACAGATTGTTTTTATAATTGTATTTTCTAGATTTTACCATTTGTCTGTTATTGTTTGGTTTGTACTCAGTTTCCAATGCCTGGTACTCTTTATGAGGTTAAGAATATTTATTTTTAATCTTGTTAAATATTTTTATATAGATGTATTTTAAAGTCAATAAAATGGCTTATCATCAGTTATATCAACCTTTTGGTGAATATGTGGTTTTCACTGTAAGTTGGAAAGCTTCTATGCTAAACCATTATCTCATACTTTAATGCACTGGGTTTTTTGGTTTTATTGTGTTCTATTAATTTGTGGTGATTTTATTTAGGATTATTGTATCTACCTTCAAAAATGGGAAAGGTCTATTCTTTGGTATGTTGTCTTGAACAGGTTTTGTTAACAACCTGTTATGTCAGCTTTACAGAATCACTTGGTAAATTTCCATTTTCCTTTCCTACAGAACTGGAGATGAGAAACTTGAGATAAAAATCCCTCTTAAGCACAGGAACATTTTCCTCCAGTTTAGTTTCAATTATTGCTTCTTTCTTCTCTAAACTTTCTCTACTTAGACTTCCATTAAATGGATTTCTTTTGAAACTACATTCTTTCTGATCCTTATGATCCAGAATATTTTTGTGGAGGGTAAGTGAGATTCCTACTTAATCTGTCAACTTTTTCTCAGACTCTAATGCCTTTAATTAATGTCTCCCACAGGAACCCATTAAAGAAAACCTCATTCATAAATCCCAACCCACAGACAGATGTCTTAGCCTGGTGCTACATGAATACATAATAATACCAACTACTCTACTCTTCCCAGCTACTCTATTTGTACTTACAGGCTGAACTCTGGAATTTTCCATCACTCTGTACAGAAAATTGACCCATTCTCCTCTCAGTAAATCTTTCCTTTTGTGTTAAGTTTCACCTACGTAGTTGATTAATTTTTCTATCAACCCAATGACATCTCTTTGTATGTTCCAGAAATTGCCCTGTGTTTCTGGTCCTTTGACCACCTTCCCATCTTATTATGGATTTATATTTCTTAATTTTAATCTTATTTATCTTGCAGAAGAAAAAGGAGTTAAACTTGTGGGCAAAGATTACAATGATGATTGTAACGCAGGTGTTGAAGCATGTCTTACAAGTAACACTCGCTTATTTAATAATTTATCTGCCCTTTAAAGTTTATCCATCAGGGAGAGTTCTTTTTTTCTTTTTTTATTATTCATATTTTTTACATTATTGTATATTCTCCATAGGTTTTCCACCACCAATTCACCCATGAACCATCACCATAGTCCCTTGTGCTCTTTTCTACCCCTTTTAGAGCCCTTATCCTCCCAGGGAGAGTTCTTTAACCATTTGGGGCATGCCTCAGGAAGGCGTTGTGATTTTTCTTCTCTTTTGGGTGATTTAAATCACTAATATCAACCCAGTTAGTCATTTTAGGTGTCTGATCCTAAGTAATAAAATCTCAACCACATCCGCACGAGAGCCCTCCTCTCTTCCCTTTCTCGGGGCTACAGCTTTGTGTGCTACCTGTTTCTATTAAAGTTTCATGGCTGGAGTTTTAGCTCACACTCCTTCATTCCTTCCCTACTTCCTGACAGATATTTATGGCTCCTACAGATTTGGGGTGGGAGGAAGGGAAGAACAGTAATTAGAGCAGAAAATTCTAATTTAACTGAAACTGTTTTGAGTTGACTTTGCATCTCTACACCTGACAAGTATTTAAAACTGACTCCCTGTGGAAACATTCATGATTCTTCAGAAATCGGGAAATATTGAGGATGACACCAGTGCTGCATTTTTCTACAGAATAGCCATCTCTCTCTTAGCCCCCAATTTGTTAGTTCACGGGGAGTCATTCTGTTGGAGTACCATCAATCTCCCAAAAGGTCCTTGGGGGTGGGTTGAAAATGACTCTGTAAATCTTCAGGTAGAAAAAGGAGTTAAATGTGTGGGCTAAAGAACCCATTAAAGAAAATCTCATCCACAAGCTCCAACCCACAGGCAGATGCCTTAGCCTGGTGCTATATGCATACATAATAGCACCCAAAGTTCCCCAGCTACCCTGTCTACTCATACTTCCAGGTCTGATCGCTGACCTTTGAAGTTTTCCATGACTCTGCAGGAAAAATTGACACATTCTCCTCTCAGAAAACCTTTTCTTTTGTGTTAGGTTTCACCTATTTAGCTGATTAATTTTTCTATCAATTTTTGTATCTACAAACTCTTGGATCCAGCCCATTAAAAAAGCTATTGCCTCTTTTATCCTTCCTATGAAGCTGCTAGCAAGCCTGATTCTGACATTTAGATGTTACAGTTGGGGTTTAGATGCTCTTCTGCAGGTGTGCCAGGGTCCCCAGCACCACCCTCAGTATGATGATTCTCTAGAAGAACTCACAAAATTCTGAAATGCTTTTATACTGTGGTTATAGTTTAGGGCAGTGAAAGGATACGAATTAAAATCAGTAAAGTGTAATGATTTGTTCTTTCCAGTGGAGTCCCATGGAGAGCCCTTCATTTTCCAGCATTGACATGGGACATGAATCAAGTGTTACACCAAGGAAGCTCCCCCAAGTCTTGGTGTCCAGAGTTTTTGCTAAGGATCAGTTACGTACACAAGGAAGGCTCACGTGACTGGCCTTAGCTGGTCTCCAGCCACCCCCCTACCGCCGCCCCCGCAAAGGTCCTCAGTGAACAGAAAAATAGGTGTTCACTATCATTTACATTTTTAGCATAAACTGTCTGGCATGACCCAAGATCTTAGACATAGAAAATCACTCCTATCAGGCAGACTATTCCAGGGGTCAGGGATAGCTTCCTTTCATATGTGCCTGGTTTGAACCTCAGGCCCACTGAGTGACCACTGTACGACATAGCAGAGGACATACAGCAACTTTCTGGGTAGTCCTGTTGAGGACTTTTTTTTTTATCACTTAAGGAGATGGGGTGAGGATGGCTCTTGATATAACTAAACCACTCAAGGGGCCTCCCTGGTGGCGCAGCGGTTAAGCTCCGCGCTGTGGAGCTGTCGGCAGCAGCGATGCGAGTTCGACACCCGGCCTGGGAGAATCCCACATGGTGCGGCAGACCTCTCCTGCCTCGCCCGCTGCTCCCCTCAGCAGTGTACCTCTGATCTGCCTGTTCTGCTCCCCACTCTGTCTCTGGTGAACCCTCTCGCTGCCCCTCGCCTCTGGCCTGTACCCCAGCTTGCATGTATAAATAAAAAAAATAAATCTTTAAAAAAAAAAGTGAAGATAACTAAACCACTCAAACCTTGCTTAATCATCTCAAGGGGTTCTCAGCTATTTTCATTCCCTTCAGATATTGTCTCTCCAAATGTCTGATATCTTGGCTGCAGTGTCCATTAATGATCTGATATTTAACAGTAACATTTTAAGGCCAATGGTGTGTGCCAAATGAGGAGGGGAAAAGAGAGGCAAGAAAAAGAGGAGTGCTAGTCACCAGGCATGGGAAAGGGAAGAAGGGGAGGGGAGAGGAGAGAGGAGTGTGGAAAGCAAAGTGTGACGACTTGTGAAATTTGGGTGCATGCTATACACCACAAAAAAAAGATGCCAAATTCAAGGCTATCCCAAAGAAGACTGTGATGGCGCTATAGCCCCCTCCAGGGCTTATAATTCACTACTTTTGTTTTCTCTACTGTTTTTGCTAAAGGGATTTGATACTCAAACAAAACTGGTTTTCTTACAATTTATTTAAATGGGTTCATCTTAGCTGACTGTCTATCATCCAACCCTTAAAAATACAGCAAATAAACAAATTCATGCCATTTTATAAGCTTGTAACTTGAGGTCTGGTAGAATGAATTTTAAGTTATAAATGCCCCTCTCATGTGATTTGGGGGTGGGGCTTTATTATCTCTCAGATATTGATCTTCCCACATCTATAATGACAACAGTGTCTTGTGGCTGGAGAAAATGATCTCTAATTAGATATTGGGGCAACAGTTCTTTAATTTTGTAAAACTACAGTAATCTAACTTGTAATCTCTGTTCTTTAGATTTCAATTAGTTTTCAAGTGTCATTTAAAATTCAAATCTTATTTGGCTATATGTTGTGTGGCTCTTCTGCAGAAGCTGGTCTAGTTGTCTTAAGTCTCTCAAGATCGTGTGAAGATATACCCTAAGAAACTATGGGACTGACAATATGACTTTACTAGCTTCTCTTATTCTGTGAAGATAGTAATGAAGAAAATAGAAAGACATATGCTTTAAAATTTTTGTTTTTAAAAAGCTCATATGAGTTTAGAAGTAGAAAATATATTATTATTCCCTGTTGGAGTTCAGGAGCAGCAAAAATGTCAGATGGCTTGAGTTAGTTTTGGTCTTATTGAGGTCCCAGCTTAATTATTCAAGATGTGATTCTCAAAAACCAGAGGGGAAAATAGATGCACTGCCTCAGATTCTAAAACAGAAATAAAACAAATGAATATTAGCTTCCCTCCTGGAAGAAAGCAAAAGTACATCTGCAGTTTTTATGGTCAGAGAGAGTGTGTTGTTCTCACAGTCAAGTTTCATTCTTGGTAATACTACCCAGGTCCAAATCAAGATGATTTTGCCCATGCTGACGTAAATCACAGGAAATGGAAGAAATTTGGGGCATTTAATGTTGTAAAGTATCACACCAGAGAGTTCTATGGAGGAAAACAGGGAAGTACCCACAGCTCTCATATCAGTTTGGGAGGCTGAAGAAAATTAATGCAGAGTTGAGAACTATCTGGCTCAGAATAAAACAATTTGAATTGTATCTCTTTACTAAGTTTGCTATAACACCATTGTATAGTTAGTTCTCAAAAAGTTGTGAATGTTCCTTTTCTCCCTCTCAGTGAAAATGCCAATAAATCACAATCCTAAACAGTTAGAACCAAAAAAAAACCCAAAAACACCAAGATAAAGGAAAACAACATGCCCAAAGTGATTAAGAAATATTTTGCTTTCTTCCTATGGAAATGTCATCCATTTTTCATGAAAATTCATAGTCTTGGGTGAACTTTAGAGGGAACAGTAATTATTCCTTTTATTTTATAATGTTGAAAATAGTAGTTTGGTGTGGATAGGTCAGATCTTACTTTTATGAAAGAAAATATCATTGTATTTGTATAACTAGATCTATTTAAACTTTTCAGTGATGATGTATCTATTAGGCATTCAAATAAAAATGTAGGAAAATTGCACGTCTTTCAGCTTTGTACCTAAAATATAGTACCTAAAGTGTTTTTAAGGTTGAGGCACTTTAATTTATTAGAAGAATTTTATAAAATAATTAGCCAAATCACCTATGTTGAAGAGTATGTTCTTGAATTTTCTTAAAGGGAGGCTTGCATATATTTTACATATATTTTAAGAGATGGTATTTTTGGTTCAAAGTACATGAGCTGTGGAGTCTGCTTATCTTAATATGTAAGCTAAAATAATTACACATATCAAGTTCTATGTGGAATAGTTCAGGAATCAGATTGCGAGAGGCCGATAATTATGTCTATATTGATTAAAAACAATACACAAAATTTTCTCAGTCATTATCTCCTTTCTTGTGATGCACAGACAGACATGATTACAACTCCCTGAACGTGGACCGTATTGGGCCACATCCTAATGGAGGAGGGAATCCCAGCCAAATGGAACTATTTGTAAGACAAAGCTGCTGAAACCAGCATGCCTTTCGAAGGTCTTCCTATAATAAGGTCAAATCTTGGTGAAGTCACAAAATTCTCCTTAACTGAGGGCAGAGTATCTCAAGATAGCATTATAAATGTATTAATAACACATAAAAATATTCCATGTCTATATTGCTTTGTCACCTTCAAGAACTTTTACACACATTGTCTCAGGTGTGAACTCTTACAGCTATTTAATAGAACTACCTTGTTCAGCCTCTTTGAGATCACTCTCTCAGAAAAGGAATCCCACACAGAGAACAGAAAGCTGTTTATCCTTCAGGTCAGAATGTCTGGAAGAGTTGGAAAAATAATAAATTTACCACAAATACCAGATACAGTCACCTCAATGAAGGATTTTGCCTAGGCCCACCTTGGTCAACACTCATAATAATTATCTGAACCTTTCCTTTAATCTCTTCAATATGAGAAGTAGAAAGATCAAAATGGAGGCAAAGGTTTGCTTTTATTTTTAGGTCATCAAAAATACTAAACTGTTGGTCAGGATAATCCATGAAGAAAGAAAAACAAATTCAAACTATGACTAACAAGGCCTGCTGTGCATGAGTCACAAACTGAATCAAGCAAGGCCTCTGGAAAGAAGAGGAAAAGCATTAGCAGTCACATCATGAAGCCCGATGAGGCTCTAACTTGTTGGTCTGTTTGCTGAACTATTTCAACACCTGGATGAAATCCAGTAGTAGAGATCATGCCATTTAAAACTCACTGCTCTTTCCTACCAAGAATGTTTTCCATGACCTCGAGGAGGCATTTAGGAGTGACTTTCTCAGCTGTGAACGTGAAAACAGTGTGAGTTTAGTCAGCACTGGGGGGGATGATCATTTCTAAGTTCTCTCCATGGCATTGAGACACCTGTTTCTTGAAGGAGGGAATTAACTGCAAAAGAAGAAGGTGAACATTCTACAGATTTCACTTAAATAAACTGGAAAAGGGTTAGACTTATAAACATAAGTAAGGCCATGCTAGACCAACCAGCATCAGTCAGTCAGCCTGGTAATCACAGGAGCTAGATGAGCCAAGACCAGGAAATCCTGGCCCAAACCACCGAAACCACCCTGGAGACTGAGCTGGGGTCACAGGGTCAGTGTCTAGTATAAGCTACAGACAGCATAAAGGATGGGGACTGAGCATAGAGGTTTG
Source organism: Scalopus aquaticus (assembly GCA_004024925.1). Taxonomy (NCBI): domain Eukaryota; kingdom Metazoa; phylum Chordata; class Mammalia; order Eulipotyphla; family Talpidae; genus Scalopus; species Scalopus aquaticus. Next base: position 49,979 of record PVIJ01004008.1, on the reverse strand, counting down.
AGGTCTTTAATTTTTTCCTCATTGTTGCTTTGTATTAAAATTCCAGGAGAGACTAAAATCATGTTTCAAGTTGTTCAAGTCCTTTTGATCTAACATGGACATTCAAGTTCATAAAATGAACACAGTAATGATGAACTCAGTTTGAATTCCCAACTGAATGTGTGTGTCTTAAAAATATTTTTCTCCCTGCCTTATCAATTTCTCATAGAGAAATTGCTGCTTAACTGGGAAAAATGCCACAATATTCGATCTAACCTGGGAGGTTTCCCCAGTTAAAGTAAATTCATGTTTACACGAAGAAGTTCTTATCATAAAGATGGAGACTAGAAGTACAGGTTGAAAATAAAAAGACAAAGAAGCTAATTGGACAGATGCTCACTCCTAACTGCTGTAGAGAATGCCTGGTTCCAGGGCCAGTCACCTGTTAATAGAAGGAAGAAAGCTGTTCTTACCCAGGATTTCCTTTGCTCTTCCTAACTGTGAAAAATCCTCTTCCAGGTAAAACAGTAAAATAACTGACCCCCCATTCCATACCCCAGCTTCATCCCTGACTACTGAACACACAAACACTTTCAAGGTCATCATGGAACCTGCCTCCACTCCTCTAAAATGTTATCAAAGCAAACCACAGTTTGACTCCTTAATTGTCATTCCATTCAAATTTGCTTCAAATTGGCATTTCCCCTCAGATAAGCAATGATAACTAAAGAATAACTCTTGAAAAGAGTACAGTGCTCAAGAAAACAGTGAAGAAAGCATCACTGCTTTGCCACCAACTCGGCAGTGACATTTGTCAGGCATTTGTTTTGCTCCTGGTTGGTGTTTTGAGGTTATTATTTTTGTTTTCTAATGACTCTTATTTGCTCTTTCTTCCAGGATGAGGGAAAGCACTGTGGGATAATGACGCAAAGCACAGGCTTTAGGGTCAAGCTAGGGTACCCGTTCTGACTCTGCCTGACAGCATGTGCTGGACAGCTGTCTTTCCCACAGAGTTGCAATGATGAGGACTGAAAAATAAACACTGACATTAATTAACCTCTCAGTTACATGCTAATAGTGCATGTGTGTCCTGGTTGTTTGAAGACATTTGCTTTTTGGGTTTGAGTAGCATGGTCTGATGTATGCCATGCCTCAGAACTCAAATTTACTTCACAACCATTTTTCATGATAACCATCCTTCAATCTGATGTGCAGTTTTGAGAAACTGAACCAGCATCATGTAAATAAGCCAAGATGTCTGCAACTTCTCATAATGGACAAACTCTGATTTATGACAGGGAGAACACATCTTGAAGACATCACACGATGTATCTTTCGCAGCTTGTAGTAGTTTATCTATTGCTGTATCACCTTCACCTCAAAGCTTAGTGGCTTAAAACCACAGCCATTTATTAACAGACACAAGTCTCAGGGTCATCTGGGAGGTTTTGGTGATTTGGGTCAGGATTTCCTGGTTTGGGCTGATCTAGCTCCTGTGATTGGCAGGTTGACTGACTAACACTAGTTGGCCTAGAATGGTCTTCCTCACATATCTGGTGGTGGTTGTTGGCTCTCTGCTGCTGGAGCAGTGGGATCACTAGGTCATGTGTGTCTCATCCTCTAATAGACTAGCTCTGGCTCATTCACAGGAGGTACAGGTTCCAAAAACAACAGGAAAGCAAGCCGCAATGTTCAAGAACTTCACCAGTCTCTGTGTATTTCTACAACACGTCATAGGACAATTTAAGTTCCTGAGGTTAGAGTTACAAAGTCACATGGCAAGACGGTGGGCATCAAGAGGGAAAAGTTTGGGGCTATTTTTTTAATCTACTACATGCTTTTTGATTACAATCCTAGTCCTTTTTCCTTTAAGTCTTCCAGTGTGGCATCTTAGTAATTCTACCTGACCTAATGCTACCTTCTGCTTTCCCTTGCTCCACCAGATTTCTTCTGGGTCCATTCAGGAAAGTGTCAAAGATCGAGTGATTGATTCGAAGCTGCAGCTGTTTATCACCAAGCCAGGACTCTACACATGCATAGCTACTAATAAGCATGGAGAGAAATTCACCACTGCGAAGGCTGCCTCCACACTCAGCATAGCAGGTAGGATGGATTTTAGTGTCTGCATTGTCGGGAGAGGGGAGAGCTGGCACTCTTCCGTGGTACCTTGCTTTGGGGAAATCCTTCTTTTATCTCTTACTCCAGTCCCCTTTGGGCTAGTTTCTCCTCCATAGGAACACTCCGAAGATTAACCTAAATGTTGATTTTGGCTCAAAATCTAAATCCTCAACTAACTGCCTCAAGTAGGTAATAGTGTCCAGGAATTGATTTCTCTCTCCTCTTTTTCTTCCTTTCTTTTCTTCCAGCCCTCCCCACCCCCTGCCCTTTTTTGGTCTTTTCTTCCTCCCTCCCTTCTTTCTTCCTCCCTGTCTTTCTCTTTTTTTCCTTTCCTTTCCCCTCAATTCTTCCCCTCCATCCTCTCTCTCTCTTTCTCTGGGTTAATAACACTTTCCCAAGCTCTCCAAGAGTACACTGGCAGCTATTGAATGTGTTTGTGCCAATTTCTGCATGGCTATTTCTTGAGGCCACTGTGAGTATGTGCTCTACCTTGTGGTCTTTCCCTTTCCTGCAAGTGATGGCAGGATTTACAGTGTTTGTAAGGAAAAAGCCTTCTAGGATTTCTAGGATATTTATGTTGAGTTAAAGGTTTATTTAAAAAATTTAAATGTCCCAAAGGCTTCTGAGAACATTTGTGGAATTCTTCGAGATGGAAATTGACCCGGTATCAGGAAATGCCAGTCATGTTATATTCATAGCATGCCTGTTGCCCAGGGGTCAGCAGAGAGAGGCCTGGCCTCACTTGCTAGGCAAGCACAGGAGAGCCTGTGCCTCAGGCCAGCCCCAGAGTTTATTTCATAATACAGTGTCCCCTCTTTGATCTTCCCTGGTAGGAAAATTTCCAGTGATGTTCTGATTTTTAATATGAGGTGAATAGAGGTCACAGAGTAATATGTAGGGAACATTAGACAAACTGGCCCTCTGAGGTATACCCATTAAGAAGAAAAGGGAATTCTAAAACCAATGGTCCCTTCTGCCTCTTCCTCCAGGGATCTGTCTGCCTATAATATCTTAAGGCATCATGCCAGTTCTTCTAGAATTTCCACGGATAGGAAATGATTCCTCCCAGAATCCTAAAAGTAAATTCAAACTTAACCAAACAAATGATAAAAAGGTGACTATCTCCTTATTGTTTATGAAGCACTCTTATTCGCATTTATTAAATACACTTAATTTAGACAACTGTGTAGGTAAAGGATGTAAACTTAGTAAACAAATGGGATAAATAGCAATGAGTGCCTGCCTTTTGGGGACCCTTCAATCTAGAAAGGAAGTCAGTTCACCATATGCATTCGACAGAGAATATATTCACTTACTGAAGTGTAGAAAAAGTACAGCAGGAGAACCAGAGAGGGAGAGTTTAAGGGGACACTTGAGAAAGAAGTTTCATTTGAGCAGGAGAAAAGAGTATGAAGTGAAAAGGTTGGATTTTGTTTAGAAAACAGTAACTCAATTGGCAAGGCTAGAACATGGTAGAGATTGGGGCTAAGTGGAGAATGGGGAGAAAGGCATGAAATATGGGTTATAGCCAGACTCTTCTGAAGTCTGAGGAGGTTGAATGCATTCTTCATGAAATGGGAAATCATTTAACTCTTTTAGAGGAGAGAAGTGATTAGTTCAGATATGACTCTTAGCAACCGAGATAAGAGGTTGCAAGTCAAAAGGTGGAGAGTCTTGGCGAGCCGTCGAGAGGCTGTTTCAGGAGTGTAAAAGTTAATGAAGGTCTGAACAACAGTAGCAGCAACTGGCATAGATGGGAGAGGAGCAATACACCGGCGCTCTCAGGAAAGAAATGAAAAGATTTGAAAGTGTTTGAATGTGGTGCTGTGGCAGAAGAATGAGTTGAGTTTTGAGTACCTGAACTCTTGAGGAATATATTTAGGAAAATAATATAAATCAAAACATAAGAGCCTGAGAAGGTTCAGGAGATAATAACTAAATTTTTTATGAATTTGAATTACCTGGAACTATTGCCTTCTAAATCTTATGTTTTATTTGATATTTGATCATGACCCAATTTTAATAAATGAATTATAGTTATACATGCATACACACACGCATGCACAGACACGTGCACACACAGAACTGGTGCATGAACAGTAGAGGTTTGAAATGCATAGGTCCACTTAAACAGGATTTTCTTTCAACAAATATATTTGAATTGGGGGGGCTGGGGAGGATTTGGGACAATTTGAAAAACTCACAGATGAACAACATAATCGAGAAGCAGGAAAAAAATTAAGAACAAGCTAGGGATGTCATGAAGTCATAAAATATATGTAGCTAATAGTCTATTTTATCTTCTACTACCATAAATATATAAAAATTCATTATAAAAAGTTAAACTTTAGCAAAACTTGTGTACATAAATACTTAAAGATCATTCACACCTGCGAGAAATGGAAACAAACATCGGCAAAGCTTCTGTCAACAGCAGGCTGTTAGGAATTAAGTTTGGGGGAAGTCAAAATCATATATGGATGTTCGACTGTGTGTGGGAGGGGTATCAGCTCCCCTACACCTGCATCACTCAAGGGCCAACTGAATATATATAAAATGGGAGAAAGGTGAGAGACAGAAAGAGAAATTTAAGAAAATAACTGACCTAATCTCGTTTAACCTACACCTCCAAAAGAGAAAAATTAATGTTGCCAAACTCCAGAAAGTTTCATTTCAGAAAATTGTTCAGTCAGTGAAAGATGAATTCCCTTCTAGGATTCTTTCTTCCTTCCCTCCCTCCATTCTTTCCCTAGAAGGCAGGGAAAGGGGATGTGCATTCACACAGTGCAGTCGCTGGTGAAGTCTGCAACCAGAGAGCTTGTGAGCTATCTCTTGGCTTGGTTAGGACCCAGAGGAACTCCCTGGCTGGCTATCAGCCCCTTCGAGGCTTCTTCTATGCAGCACAGCCCTCCACCTTTCAGCTAACTCCTTTATCCAGTTCCTCTAGAGTGTTCTGCAACCTCTGCGGTAATGTCCCCCTGCCTCTCCCTACTATACGGACCTGCTGGAGTCCAACTCAGCTCCATCTTTTCCCTCATGGGATATGAAGCAAATTCCAGACCCTTTTCAAGTTATACAAACTCCAAGAGAGATTTGGATGTACTAAGTCGGTTCTACTGTCTATACTACCACGTCTCATGGCCATTGTATAGTAATGTCTCCATCCATGTCAGGGTAAGGGACTCCTATAACGTTTTCTACTTCTAAAAAGTAGGAAAAACTCCCTCTGCTTTTGGTTTCTTCTTTAATTTGTCCATACATTACGCTGCTAATCCAGAGAAAGCAATCTATATAATGAACATCTCAATTATTAATTATTCGATCTTCTTCCTTTCCTCCCATGCCAATATGGAGGGACGGTTTAGGGAGACCCCCTTCAGAATGATGACTGCTGGAGCCTACCCACCTTAAGGCAAAGATGGGTATAAAAGAAGTACTATGACCAATAAGGAGGAAAACCTAATAAAATGAGTACATCTACCTGCCCCCCCATACAGACAGCGTCATCCATCACATGAATATGATTCCCAAGATACTAGAAGGACACCACAATTACCCCCATATTATATACAGCAATTTAGTTCTTTCATCCCAGTCCTAAACCAAATGAGAACTTGATCCATCTCCATTAATAAACGGAATATACCAACAGAGAAAGCTTTAATCCTCAAAAAATAAGTGTATTTTTTGGTGGCATAAGGAGCCACAATGGGTAGACAGGCAGAATAGAAAGGCAGCATCCATTCCAGGATGAGGGAGAAAGGGCCTTGGATGTCAATGTTAAGAATAGACCACAGGGAAGATGGAGGTAACCATAGATGGCAGACCAGGGGAAACAGTAGTAGAATTTCCATTTGGAAGCGATAGTGGGAACAATGCATGGGTGGGCGTGTGGAAGCAGACAGGGCTTAAAATATGCTGCAGCGGCAGAATTAAATGCAGATGAGGAGCAGTGACCTCAACAGGGGCAATGGTCACAGAACTTGGAAGCAGCAATGGCTTAATTTTAGCCAGTGATCTAGCAAAACATGTGTAGCAAGTCATGAACCAATAAATGTGAATCCTTCTGTGCACAGGAAAAAAAAAGAGCTACTAAGATTAGTAAAGAGGGATTTCCCCCAGCAGCTTTCATAAAACGCTACAATACCCTTTTGTTTAACCCGTGATCTGTGCTTCTCTGATGTATCTTGCCGACAGTGAGGAAACACGAAGCTCCTGAATTTTTCCTAAAATTTCTTAGGCAGAACTAGTGAAAGTGCATCATGAGAGCAATGGAATAAGACTAGTTAAACCTGCTGGATGCCCCATGGATGTGCCACTGTCATCACTGAGGAAATGGCCTCCCAAACCTAGACCAATGGTCTAGGAAAGTGAGGACACAGATGAAAAAAGGACTGCTGGAGTCACTTTAATTCAGAATCATTTCAAAGAAGCATGGTATAATACCCCCCAGACCTTTCAGCACTTAGATACAGTTTCTGCTTTCAGTCCTTCTTTCCTTTGTTCTCTAATGGGGCAGACCAGAGGCTTGAGTCAGACATGGTGCCTCCCCCTTGACATTCTGGCAATACTTCCTTACCCTAAACTCTCATTTCAACCATCCCTTATCCTCCCCTAGTGTTCTGCAGTCAACAGCCCCCTCTGTCACATTCTTTGTGTTCACTTTGAAGCCTTTGCTTCATCTGTTTATTTACTCATCCCAGCAGGAAAACTGGAAATGGAAAAATCTTGTCTAGTGTAAAGGCTATGTCTAATGATACTTCTAGTGTTTGGAGGACACCAAAAAAATAAATATCAGCTTCGTTTTCCCAAAACTCTTATACATGTATGCCCATATTCTTATGTATTATTTAAGAAATGTGATATACTTCTTTCTGACTCATTTATGTTTGCGGTTAGTCATCAAAGCATTCAGAAAAACTTTTGGAACCTCTCCCCGCAAACCGGAAAGTTGCATTTCCCATCCAGTCAGAACCCCAAAAGGCTCAAGTTGCAATTTAAACTCACCAGGATGCTGGTATTTGGCAAGATGCCTTATCTGTCATCAGAACCCTTGGCCCTGTGGCAGAGACCAGCAAGACAGTCCATGATCCCTATAATGATCATAGCCCCGGAAGAGCCAGAGGTCATCAAAATAGACACAGGGATTAATTCTACCAAACATTTAAGGAAAAATTAAAGCTGACCCTTTCCAAACTCTTCAAAAAAAAAAAAAAAAGAGAGAGAGAGAGAGAGATGGGAATACTCCCAAGCTCATTTTATAAAGTCAAGATTTCCCTGATACCAAAGCCAGATGAGGACACTACAAGAAAATAATATTGCAGAACAGTATCCCTGATGAAGATTGATGCAAAAGTTCTCAATAAAATATTAGCATCATTCAGCATAATTAACTAAATCCAATGACACATAAAAAGGATCAGATACCACAATCAAGTGGGATTTATTCGCTGGTTGCATGGATAGCTCAATATATACATTTCAACTAAAGTGACACCACACATATTAGCAGGAGAAAAAGTGATACGATCATTATATTAGATATAAAAAATGTATTTGGCAAATACTTTCCTGATAAAAATGCTCAAAATACTGGGTAGTTGGGTATAGAAAATACATACCTCCACACAGTAAAGGTCATATATGACAAACCTAACATATCCAATGGTGAAAGGCTTAAGTTTTCCCACGAAGATGAGGAACGCAGGTAGGGTTCCTTCTATCACCACTTCTAGTGGACTATCAGTACCAGAAGTTCTAGTTAGAACAATCAGGGATGACAGGGGAGAAATAAAAGGCATATAAATTGGAAAGGAAGAAGTAAAATTGTCTCTGCAGATATCATCTCTTATATAAAAAATCCCAGATTTTACCAAAAAACTGTTAAAACTAATAAACAAATTCAGTAAAATTGCAGCAGAAAAATCAACATACAGAAATTGTGTTTCTAGACACTAACAGCACCTGAAAAGAGTGTAAAGAAAATTCCATTCACAATATAATCAAAGATAATAAAATACATAGGAATAAATTTAACCAATGAAGGAAACCCACAAGTCTCTTACAAAAGAAACTAAAAGCCACACCAAAAAAATGAAAGAAATTCATGTTCATGGATTGGAAGAATTAATATTGTGAAAATGTATATCGTTTGCAAAGCTATCTATAGATTCAAGACAGTCCCTGACAAAATTCCAATTGTATTTTTCACAGAAAGAGAAAAAATCCTAAAATTTATATGGGAGCACAAAAGACCCTGCTAAATGACCAACATAATACTGAGGAGGACGAACAAAGCTTGAGGTTTCACATGTACTGTTTTCAAAATATACTACAAAGCTACTGTAATTGAAACAGTATGGCATTGGCATAAAAGAGACAAAGACAGATGAAACACAAATGAAAGCATAGAAATATGCTTTCTCTTGGGGGCTCCCTGGTGGCGCAGTGGTTGAGCGCTTGCGCCGTGGAGCTTTCGGCAGCACGCAATGTGTGTTTGACGCCCAGCCGGGGAGATTCCCATATGGTACGGCAGACCTCTCCTGCCTTGCCCGCTGCTCTCCTCAGCAGTGTATTTCTGATCTGCCTGTTCTGCTCCTCACTCTGTCTCTGGTGAACCCTCTCGCCGCCCCACACCTCTCGCCTGTAACCCAGCTTGTATGTATAAATAAATAAATTTAAAAAAATAAAAAAGCAATATGCTTTCTCTCTCACCTATACAGTCAATTAATATTTAATAGGAGGCCAAGCAGACACAATAGGGAAAGATTGTATCTTTAGTAGTGTTGGGAAAGCCAGAAAACAACATAAAGAAGAATGAAATTGAACTCCTATCCTACATCATAACAAAAATTAATTCAAACAGATTAAAGTCTTGAACTTAAGACTTGAAACCATAAAACTCCAAGAAGAAAACATAAGGAAGAAGTCACTTGATGATGATCTTGACAATGGTAAAGGACACCAATAGCACAAGCAACAAAAGTAACAATTAGTAAGTGGGTCTAAGCAAACTAAATAGCTTCTACACAGCAAAAGGAACAGTCAATAAAGTGAAAAGACAATCTACTGATGGGAGAAAATATTAGCAAGTCATATATCTGATAAGGAGTTAATATCCAAAATATATAAAGAGCTCAAACAACTCAATAATAAAAATATCAATCCAATTAAGAAGCAGACAGAGAAACTAAACGGATATTTTTCCAAAGAAGATATACAAATGGCTAATGGGTACATAAAAAGATGCTTGACATCACTAATCACCAGGAAAATTCAAACAGAACCACAGAGATATCACCCGATATCTGTTAAAGTGGCCATCATCAAAAAGACAAGAAATAACACCTGTTAGTGAGGATGTGGGAAAAGGGAATCCTTGTGGACTGTTGATGGGAATATTAGTTGGTACAGCCACTACACAAAACAGTATGACTGATTCCTCAAAAAGTTAAAAATAGAACTACCATACAGTCTTGCAATTCTGCTTCTGGGTATATATCCAAAGGAAATGAAAACAGGATATTGAAGAAATATCTGTACACCCATGTTCACTGCAGTATTGTTCAAGACAAAGAAACAACTTGTGTCCATTGATGAATGAATGAATGGATAAAGAAGATGTGGTATATATACAGTGGAATATTTCAGCCACAAGAAAGAAGGAAATCCTGCTACTGGTGACAGCATGTATGGACCTTGACAGCATTATGCTAAGTGAGATAAATGAGGCAGAGAAAGACACATACTATATAATATCACTTATATAGGGAATCTAAAAAGCCAAACTTACAGAAACAGAGAGCAGACTGTTACCCAGGACCTGGTAGTAGGAGAAATGAGGAGATATTGGTCAAAAGGTACAAATTTCCAGTTACAACGTAAATAAGTTCTGGGGATCTAATGTATATTTGGTGTCTATAGTTACTAATATTGTATTACATAGCAAAAGTTGAGAAGAGAGTAAATCTTAAATGTCCTCACCATGAAAAAGAAACAGTAATATGTATGGTGATGAAAGTGTTAGCTAACGCCATGTTGGCCATCATCTTGCCAAATATACGTGAAGCAAACCAATACTTACTTTATACACCTTAACTAACAGTTATATGGTAAATGTATCTCAATACAGCTGGGACTTGGGGTAAATAGAAACAGGGAGTCAGTCAAGGAAAATACATGTTGTATTTCTCATTCTCCATGGCATTCACAGGTTTTTCATGAGAGAATCAGATCCAAAGTTCTGTCTATGCTTCGCCAGTCTCAGGGTACAAGAACGAGTCTGTGGTCACTCCCATCCTCTAACATCAGCCACCTCCCATTGTGCCAAACCCCCCTCCTCTGCAATGCCTCTTCTTTGGATCGATTCCAGGATGGAGGTTCTGGTTACTAAATTTAAAGCCCAAATGAATATATGTAGCACGACCAAAAACTGGCAATTGGGCGAAATCTGATGTGGTAGCATTGGAGTTGCTCACCCTCCCCACCCCCAAGGGTCGACATTGTTTTATTTTTGATATTCTAAAGGCGTTGATGTTTCACACTACTACAATCCTAATGAATATGGCTAACTGATACACCCCCATGTCTCAGGACTTACAATCACAGCCCTAAGTCCCCTCAGTGGTCTCCCCAATTATGAGACAAGGTGATGGGGCAGGAATACATCCCCCCCCCCTTATCACTCAGTGATTGAGCACAATAAGTAGAGTGTTCTTATCCACAAAACAGACACCTCCCCTGGCATTTCAAGCTTTATCTGACTTTAAATTGATTAAAGGTGTTCAGTTTTTGTTCTTAACAAAGAGGAAATGAACAAATGAACTAACAAATGTTAGTGTGGCCAGTAGCCACACTAAATGACCGCCAGCTGTTCTGCTGTTAGGCAACAGAAGCAAGCATTATTTTTTTACAGTTGGGCAGCTTTCTTACATTAGAGTCAGTGTGTGTCTTAGAAGAAAGCCAAAGTTACACTTACTTTTCCAGATAATTTTAAAGAGATTGAAAATATTGATGACTGTTGGGAATTTTCAAAGATCTACTTTGGAGATCAAATTATTTGTTTATAATTCCAAGGTTCTTGGATCTCTTCCCTGATCCCCACACCACCACCACCCCCCCAAAGAAAATAATGAGTGAAATTTCTGTAAGAAATACAAGAATGTCTGCTGAATGAGGGTATCCTCTGTTTCTCTTAACATTCTTCAGGTGACCCAATATTTTAAAATAAACTACATTTTTCTCGGTTTGTTTGTTCCTGAAATAGAAGCCTATCAGACCTTAACCACCTCTCAGGTACCATGGCTGATCTCTGATACTGAATCCTCCGTTTACATCTTAAGTTAAGGGCTCCTTTGTATACATAATCTTGGCTTCATAATGTTTCATAGCTGTTCCTGCTCCGCTGCTATTACAATCTGCCTTGACCCTGCTGAATTACATACCTTTTTCTCTGGAAGGGTTTCGCGATGTCTCCTTCCATTTGTTCTGTCCACAGAGGCAGGATGGTCAGAAGGTTGGAGTCATCTAGGTACCATGTGTAGGTTGGTTTTGTCTTCCGACTCTTTGAATGAAAAGTTCATAAAGTTATCAATAGCCACACATTCAAAGCTACAACAACCTCATAGTCACCAACTCCAGCTAACATAAAAGGGAGTTAGTAAAAATATAAGCTTGGAGTTTACGAGGTTTTTCAAGATTATTGACTTGTCAGAGGAATTCATTTTAGGACACATTAAAATGCCAACAACAGAGCACCCAAATGGACCTAAAGCCTTCAAAAGGAATTGGACCTTAACATTAGGAGAGCTTGTAGTAAGGCAAATTATGTTTAGACAGAGCATGTTTTATTTCTTATTATGGGGGACAGGGGGCAGGAGGAAATAAACCACAAAGTGCTTGGTAAGGGGTGTGAAGTTTTAATTTCCTTACAAAAAAGAGATGGAATGAGTCAGAAATGCTGGTGACAGTACACCCTCACAAGGAGACTCTTGTCTTGAGAGTCCCAGTTGGGGTCTTTCATACTAGGAGTCCCCTAATTCACACAAGGAAAGCGCAGTCCCCTCCTGCCCAGAGCTTTCATCACTGTGGACATAAAATGTGGGACCCCTTGTTAAGAAAGTATTAAGCGTTTAAGATGGAGACAGCAGACCCTGTATGCGCAGGTCAGAGGGCCACGAGGACAGGAAGTCTGTGGAGTGACCTGTCTCCTTCACCCTCCTGTCTCACCTCTCCAGGTTTGACCTCCATCTTTATACAGAGTCCCTTCATGGCTGACAGAGTAAAACTGGGAGCTCTGACACCACCTGGGCTGACGATGCTTATGGTTGACTCAACTTAAAAAGAAGAAATCAGGCCCTGGAGACACTCAGTCTTAATCTTTCTCTACATCTGCCTGTTAATATAGCATCTTGCCTCCTGGCAGAAGCAGAGAACTTTTCAGAAACTTAGCTCATGGAAGTATCAACTTATCACTTGCAAACCGTTAAGATAAAAATGCACTAACTTATTTTTTCTTTCCCCCCCTTTTAATTTCATTTCCTGTGGGAACTTTCTTTCCTGTAAATAGAATGGAGGTAAGATATTGTTACTATATTAATGTTTTGTTTTGTGTTTGGCATGCTATTTACTGCCTACTATTTTCTGAATACTTCAATATTTTGGATTATTTCTAATTTTTAAGTCTTTTAATATTATAAGATAATAAAGATGAAGACAGGTAAAGCCCAGTGAGTACTATGTATCAGGCCCTGTGCTAAAAACTACACATGCATTATTTATTTAAATTTATTCTCAATGAAGCAGCAACAATGTTTTATTCCTTTTGTATAAGAAAGAAAGGAAGAGAATGTCTTTAGATAGTTCTAGTGGCTTACACAACTGGTAAATTACTGACTCCTAGACTGTTTTATAGCTGTAACCTGTAGGTAAGAAAGTATTACCTTGCTACATAACATTTTGCAAAAATGCATGAAGTTGATTTTTATTAAAAAATCTGTGAAGTGTGATTAACTATTTTTATCTAACTTTACCAATGATGAAACTGAGATTCAGAGTGATTAATCAATAACAGGAATAATAATAACAGCAGATAATTTGGTGGTACATTTATAAGTACTTTTCTCATATTATCATTTCAGCAACTTAATGGGGCAAGAATTATTATTGTTGTTGTTTTCACATGAGGAACCTGATGCAGCAAGTGTTGCCTAGACCACAGATCTAGAAAACAACAGAGCGTGGAGCTGAGCTCAGATTGACAAACTCAAGCGTTCAGATTTGTAAACTACCACACTAATCCAGGTAGCACAGATGAGCAAGACCTAGAACTCTTCCTATTGATTTTAACTCCATGAAATGAAATAATTACTTAAGAAAATTTGATCTAAAACTTTCTAAGTTTACATAATCTCAATGCCCTGATTTACCTGACAATAGGTATTGAGATTTATGTGGCCATCACAGTTCTGAGAGACATATGTAGGGTTCCTACTGGATTAGTGAGGTTGTTTGAACCCCCAAATGCACAGTTGATCATCTGGATGTTACTCTTGAGCAAAGGATTATTTGTTCAGCGGGGTAAAGATCTCCCTTACCAAAACTGCAAGATGACATTTTAAAATGTTCTATTGAATGTGAATTGTACAGGTTAAAGCGGAGAGAAATAAGAGTGAAAGGTGTAGAATCCTTTAAATATTCCATTTTCCCAAGGACAGTTGTCTGTCATGAAAGAAATTAAGAGGGGGACTTGGGATCGAATATCCACTGTTGCTTCTAAAAAGAGAAACTTTACAGAAAGGGAGGTCAGCCAGGTTTAGTTTGTCAGGAAGCAAGAAAGGGACAGACAGGTCCCTTTCACTGCAAGACAGGTCACTCCATGTGCAATAACAACTAGCATTTTAGGAGATGGTCTGGCAGATCATTCCAAAATAATCAGCATTCTGTGACGAGATCCCTGTGACCTCTACCCCACTGTTTGAATGAGCAGCAGGACCAGGTGCTTCTCTCTGGTCTCGCTCCATCAGCAGTCCCAAGGGCTGCACTTGGAGAAGCAAGACTTCAGGTGATTGGGGGTGGGGGGTGTCTTATCACTTGCAAATGATAGACTACCACCATAATCCATTGTGCTTCCTTCCCACCTTGTTGTCACCTCCTCCTCTCCCCCAGGCTACAGTCAAAATTCTACAGTTAAATTTCTAGGGTCTGTTACACTGGTCAACAAATTTTTACAAAAGTCATGTTATTGAAATAAAATTAGTCATTTCCTATCAATCTGTATGTGCTCAACACGAATATGACAGTCAAATTCCAATTTTGGCTCTAGTTTTTTGGTAATCTGCAATAAATGGATGTTTACATCATGAAATGCATGCCAATAGCAATAGGCCTATGGTTAACACCTGTAAAAAATCAAGTCACAGACTACTTCTTAGATTTCTTTGCTTGTCTCCTGTACAGCTAGCTGTTCAGGACCATCTCTGGGGAGTGTCCAGCAGTAGTCAGCCAGCATTGTAGTGGACCATTTTCCCTGGTATCTTTGTTCCATTGATGCGATATCATGATGAAAACGTTCGCCATGCTCATCACTAACCACAGTTTTCAGGGAAGAAATCCAGATAGGAATGAAGAAAGTGGAACTTTAGAGACATATTGCAGCCAAGTTTCTGATACTGTATCAGCATGTCTTCTACTAGTTCCTTGTAGTTTTCTGCCCCAACATTCCTAAGAAAGTTTGTAGACACTAGGTGAAAAGCATTCCTTGCTTGTTTCGCATCACCCTGCAGCAAGTTGTTGAACCGGGCATCTCAATGCAGACAGAATGTTTGAGCAGACGATTCTTGACTTCTTTTGCTTCGTTATTCCGCCAAAAAAGAGGAGAAACGAAGCAGAAGTAACAGTCTTTTATGTAGTTGCTTGGCTCTCTCCACACCTTGGGGACTGCAGACAGCATTGATGGTCTTTTGCCATTGAACCACTGTGAAAGCGGTGTTGTCCATGTAGCACAGCATAGATGCGGGGCCCAAGGCTTGTCTTGGTCACCAACCTTGCATCCAAAGTCAAGATGATAAGCCTTCTTCACTTGAGAAGTGATACTTTTCTTCTGGTTGGCAAATGTCACTTCCCCACAAATACAGCAGAAATTGTCCACGCTATTAATGCACTTTCGAGACATTACTGTTCTGTATTGTGCCTAAATGGATAAAATAATAACAGTTCTATGGAACAGTAGCTTAACCTGTCTCACTCTAAGTCTGAAATATTTTCAATGCTCAACCTTTCCGAAAGGGCTTTATCAGTGCACTGCTGACGTCAGTTTACTTCAGCAGCCGCCTGGCAGTAATATTGCATTGCATCAGAAAATGATGCAACCAACTCTGGATGATGTGTGCATGATGGTATTATGCAATGCAATGCAATATTATAACATTCTAGGCTGATTTAGGATGTTGTTGCAGTCCTACTGGATAAATTTACACGGTGAAAAATATAAAATGAATTATATGAAATATCTTCAGAACAAGAGCTAATAAAAAATTTTCAGGGTTATATTCATGTCCAGGACACCAAGATACTACAGATTAGGGCCTTTTTAAGTCAGTAATGACCTCACTGTTGACCAGTGTTATCTGTTTGGTTTCTCTGTTTTCCACATGTAAGGGACACCATTGGGTATTTGTCTTTCTCCTTCTGACTTAATTTGCTTATCATAATGTCCTCCAGCTCCATATCATTTTGTCACAAATGGCAATAGTTTATCCTTTTTAATAGCTGGGTAGTATTCAGTGTGTGTGTGTGTGTGTGTGTGTGTGAGTGTGGTATATATATATGGTATATATATGGTATATATATATGGTGTATATATATGGTGTGTATATATATATATATGGTATATATATGGTATATATATATATATGGTGTGTGTGTGTGTGTGTGTGTGTGGTATATATACACACACACACACACACACACACACACACACACACACACCATATCTTTCTGATCCAATCCTCTATTTGGGCGCACTTAGGCTATTTCTATAATTTGGTGATCATTAATAGTGCCTTTTAATTCTACAAGGTGAAAGATAGGATTATTTATGTGAGCTCTTTATTATTTCCTGATATGGGTGGGCCTGTATTGCTATATACTACCTCTTACTACTACCTTTTACTACCTCTTAGTACTGCTTTTGCTGTGTCCTGTAAGTTCTGGAAGGCTATGTCCTCATTATCATTCATCTTGAACATCTTGAATTATTTCTTCATTTCTTCATTAACCCAATTTGTAACATGTTGTACAGTCTCCACATATTGAGGTTTTTCCTGCTTTATTTTTGTGGTTTATTTCAATTTGATACCACTGTTGGCCAGAGAAGATGCTGTCATCTTGCAGTTTTGATAAGGGAGCTCTTTACTCCCTTTGAAAAAAACTCCTTTGCTCAATTTGTTTATACTTGTCTTGTGACTCAATATGTAGTTAATCCTGGAGAATGTCCCAAACGCACTTAAAAAGAATGTGTATTCAGCTTTTTGGGGTGCAGCCCTATACATTTCTGCTAATCCCAAGTGGTCTAATTCTTTAAGGCTATTGTGTCATTTATTTTCTGTCTGGTTGATCTGTCCATTGGTAAAAGTAGGGTGTTGAAGTCCCCAGATACTAATGTGTTTTTCCCGATATCTGTTTTCAGATTTGATATTAATTGCCTTATATATTTTAATGCTCCTTCATTTGAATATATGAGTATTGTAGCTTCCTGATGGAGTGTTCCCGTAATCATTACATAGTATCCACCCCTTACTCTTGTTACCTATTTTAGCTGGAAATCTAACCTTATGCTTTCTCCTCTCTACAATTTTCTTCTTATTCTTTAATGGAATGCTGGAAAGAGGTTTAAGTGAGAAAATTTGAGTACAGAAGTTGTTGCAAAGATGTATATGTGCTACAAAATTCAGGTTGTTAACTCTCATAACAAATAAACTGTGTTTATAAAGCTACAAGCTTTCTGAATAAAAGCAATTATGCTCAATCATTTGTTAATCATAATGATGAATGTTTTCTAGATGCATTTATTTGCTTATGTCAAGTTATTTGTAAGAAGTATGTGAGGAAGCTTAAATAAGAATCATCAAATTCATTTACAATATAAATAATAAAAGGTCCCAGAGCTATTCAGCTCTTGATAGTTTCTAAAACTTTCCACATCTCCAATCACATCTGATCTTCATAATAGCCCTCTGGAATAGCCAGAGGTAATATAATTGCAGCTGAAAACGAAGACAATATTCACATGGAATGTTTCAACCAATTTGCTAGTACAATTGTCTCCTATTTCTGTGATGCAGATGTGGAAACTGAAAAGAAAAAAGACAGCTAAGAAGTGACATGTGATTGGAAATATTGTTCATTGCTTCTTTCAGTAAACCACAGAAAGATAACAAAGGCTACTGCACTCAGTACAGAGGGGAGGTGTGTAATGGTGTTCTGGCAAAAGATGCTCTTGTTTTCTTCAACAACTCCTACACTGACCCTGAGGAGGCCCAGGAACTCCTGGTCCACACTGCCTGGAATGAGCTGAGAGCGGTGAGCCCATTTTGCAGACCAGCTGCTGAAGCTTTGCTGTGTAACCACATCTTCCAAGAATGTAACCCCGGAGTAGTACCTGTTCCTATACCCATCTGCAGGTAAAGTTTAAAAATACAAATACAAATAAATGTAAATATCACATTTGTCTGTCTGCAAATAGGAAGAGGTTTCAAAGAAAAGTTGTCAGGTGCATAGTAAAGGAAATAGCTAACTTTTGTCCAAATATTAAGTAATTAATTGGGCCAAATTCTTACCATAACAGTATGATAGAAGAGCTGTGAGTTTCTAGAAAATGTCACTGAAGGTATAATATTTCATTATCCTTGTTATTATTCACATTATCATCATATTTATAAATATCCCTCTTTTCTATGAAATAAAAAACAAAACCCTAAACTAACATGGACCTCATTGGTAAGCCAAGAAAAAAAAAAAAAAAGACATTTCAAGTGTTATAACATTATTTGCCAATAACTATGTGATCATGTTGAGCATTTCAAAATATTAATTTCAAATACATCCCACCCGCTATCCTAATTTAGATATTGACCTTTTGTCTCACTTGGGAATGGAGGGTGGAGTTGAGGGAAAAAGGTTATAAATAGATACGTCTTTAAAGCCCACACACCTTTTAAACTTTGAAATTCATAAATCCACATTCAATAATTCTTAATTTAATTATTAAGTATAAAAAAACAGGAATTAATATGACTTTTGAGCCAAATAGAACAAAGGTCCAAAACTGTTTATTGTACTTTCTAGATATATGTGATCTTGACTAAATCTCACTCTCCTCATCTGCAAATTAGACTTGAAGGAATTATAGTATCACTGGATCCATGATATATAGAGAAACTGGATACTATTCTTAAGTTTTCCATTGAAGGAATCACATTTCTACCTCTGTTTTGATAAAACCAGGAATGATTTAAATTTTGTTTACAGTACTGATTATAAAATAGTTGCAGCACGAGTTAGAATGTCCCCAAAACCTAGTGATAAATTTACTTCCCATAAATCTTATTTTAATAAAGGTACTATTAATTTCCTGAGTATTTTACATCTTAGAGTTGCGCTGTATAATTTGGGGGATGATTTTAATCAGATTTTTGAAAATATTATATTTTATTGTGCTATTTAACTGAAAGAATTATGATTACATACAGTAAACTGTACCTCTTTTAACACTTTGTGGTCCGCTCATGTATTAGTACGTGTTTTTGTCACCAGTATCAGGTGGCTGCTCACGTATTAATACGTGTTCATCTAGTCTCCAGTTTTTCACGCCACGATGGATTTATTTGGAACTATTAGGAGCTATTTCTTTGATCGTACTCAGTCTAGAAGCTTTACACATTGTTTTGGTGAAAGTGTAAGGTGTTTTATGAGTGATATTACAGTTTTTTTGATATCCAGTAGTTCAGGAGCTGTATATGTTTTATCGAATGCGTGGCACAGAAAATGGTTGGTCCCAAGGGCTGGTAAATTTAAAGGGCACCGGCACACAAAGTGTTAAGCATATAATCCCAGGAGTTTTGACAAAGGTATTCAACTTTGTAGCCTCAATCAACACAGTATTTTCCATACCAATCAAGTTCCCTAGTCCTCATTTCTAATCAATCCCCCATTATCTCCTGGAATCATACAATATACACTGTTTCATGTCTGTTGTGGTTTTTTTGATCAGCACAATGTTGGATATCACCCACATTGCTGCACATAGTAATGGTTCGTGGCTTTTTACTGCTGCTTTTACTTATTTGGGTGACTGGGATGGAAGTAGTGGAAGGTAAAGGAATAAAGATGGGCAACCCCTCTTAATAGTGCCTAAGAATCTTCAAGCAATTACTGTGTATGACTACAGTAACAAAAGGAAAATTATTATAGTAATACAGAGTCAAGTTGACTCATTCATTAACGACAACAAAAATTAGGCTCCAGCTCTAGCCACAAAGGAACATCTAAAAAATAAATATTCTTGCAGTTGTTTGGTTATTTCCAATTTTCTTTGCAATTTGACCTCCTAGTTATTGAGAGGAATTGAGTCTCATCAATCATGACACATTAATCCTTGTCAACAGTGAGGTAATTTTTCATTTTATTTGTTAACAAGTTATTACTAGTATACAATAAAGCTATTGTGTTTTTTTATACTTATCAATGTCTCACCTACTTTACAGCATTTTATTAGACCTTTGACAAATAGTCTTTTGGTTCCTCTATCATCCTATAGCATAGTCTATAAATAATGATAATCAAATCTCCTCTGTCCTAAATAAAATTAAGGAAATTTTCACCAAAATTAAAATTGAATTTTATCTTTGCATGCTAGCACAAAATAAATTTATTGAGTAACTTTCCAACTTTTATGTCTTAGATCGATTTACATGTTGGGGCCACAGATGTCCTTTTTAAGCTTAAAAGTAATTTACCGGTATTGTTTGTTTAGGAAAAAATCCCTTTCTTTGAGATTTCAATATCAGAAATATTCGAATAGTGGTGCTGAAGTATCCAGAGGACCTGATTATTCCTCAAGTCCTGCCCACTAGCCCTGAAATTGTAGGAAAATCTCTCAGGCTGGAAACCGATTGACAGTGATCTGTGACTTCTAGTATGCATGTGTATGTTTGTACCACTGTGTACTTATACTGTGGCAATCATTTTTTTATTAGGATTTGTACTGAAGTACCATCTTTTCCATCCTTGCTAGTGTTTTGACAGTATAGTCACCATAGCCCCTGCCCCCCGTATTCTTCCATCACGGTCCATTGCGCTTCCCCTCCACTACGACACCATGTTGTAGTTATTTTAATATGAGGTTGAAATGAGATGTGTGGGGATTCCTGATGGTATTTCTAATTCCCTCGGAACTTGAAAGTTCTTCTCCCCAGTAGTGTTAAATATGTTTTAGAAATAAAACCAGATAGCATTTCATCTCACAGGAAAATATGCTGTCTCTCAAAAAGTCTCACATAATTGACAATAAAAGAGTCCTTTCAAAACTCCTTTTACAAGAACAGACAATGTCCCATAATGATGTTTTCAAAATACAGAATTTAGGCTCTCCCACAAAGTTGGCTTACCATGCTATAATTCATCAAGTTTTGTTCTCCATAAAATATTTTAGGGAATACTGCCTGGCAGTGAAGGAGCTCTTCTGTGCAAAAGAATGGCTGGCAATGGAAGAAAAGATCCACAGAGGACTCTACAGATCTGGGATACATCTGCTCTTTCTGCCAGAATGCAGCAAGCTTCCCAGCATGCACTGGGACCCTACAGCCTGCACCAGACTGCCTTATTTAGGTAACAGAGTTCTTTCAAAATATTGGAGGTTAAGAGAAATCTGTTGTTCTCAACACAGCAAGGTATGAACTTAAATCTAATATTTCTAGGCATTTCTAATTTTTTTGTTTTGAACAGTGCCTTCTTTAGCTAATTAACAGGATCCTAATGCTACCCTAATCATGCAGGTTAGCATAAGGATTGGCTTCATTTGTCCTAAATAAAATTGAAGAGCACTTTAACTACTGCTTGAAGTCTTATTTCCTAACAGATCTGATAGGAGAGCTTGTAACATTTTCTGGAATGTGCTAAGACATCTTATACATTGTCAGAGAGGAAGAATAAAGGAATAAAATTCTCTCTTAGCCAATGGAACAGATTTTCAAGCATGCTAAAATAAGCCACATGTTTGAAAACGCTGACCTCACAAAACAAAGCTGAATCGCTGCATGTTGCTTTCATGAACTCCTTGTGTAAGGAGTTCGGCTGTCAGCCCTAACAGCTGGTTTCATTTCAACAACGCAATCCTTTCACATTCGAATGCAAAGAATGTTTTCCAGTTGTATATGAAAAAGCTGAAAGAGAACTTGCATTGCTTAGCACTCTCCACGGACTAGATGAGGTATCTGAATGCTTATTTAAAACCACTTTTTATCCTTTCCCCCTCAGATTATAAAAAAGAAAACCTAACAAGTAAGTAATTTTTTTTGTGCCCTTGAACCCGATGTGTATGTAACTGGATTCATGCATGTGTATTTACACTCACATTTCCTGATGTCAGGAATAGAATGTTCGACCACTTGCAAAGGCTTTTCACTGTTCTCACCCGGGACAGAACATGAGTGAAGACCCTTGGAGAGTTCAGTTTATAGTTTCTAAGTAGCCCATGGAGATCACCATATTTAAGGAATGATATAAATAATACCTCCTACCTCGAGGTGATTAACTTGCTTTATCTTTTCTATGGCTAGAATGTAAGCCAAATCAAAAATATCACCTTTTGACTTTGTATTCATGATTTTTGTATCATCTCATTATTTAGAGCTGAAAACAAATACTCATTTCTTCATTGATCCAACTCATGACCTTTGTTGGTGACAACAGATCCTTCTTTTGGAACAACAGGTGTTTTTTTTTTTTTGAGACAGCTAGTCTCCAATACAAAGTTTACAGAGTCAAATCAATTGGTTTTAACAGAGGCCCTCTCAAAACCTATAGGAAATAATTGAAGGTTGCTTGACAAGCGATATCCTACAACTAACTTGTGTCAGATGGTGCTTTAACCCAGCAAAATGCAGAAATCTTCAAAATGAAATTAGAAAAGGTTTTCATGTCAACTTCCTCTGATTTGAGTGTTTCAAAGCTTCAATCAGCTTCATTTCCCGTCATACATTTTCCAGGGCTCATCGCCTCTGCACTTGGTTAAGGGCCAGGATTTGTTCCCAGCTTACTTAAGGGACTAAGGCTTGGAGTAGTCAAAGACAGCTTGCTACTGGTACCTACAGGACGGCTCAGAGTTAGTAAATGAGCAGTTATGGAAAACCCTAAAAATCTGTTATTCTGGAAATCTGACAAATATCCCTAAATTGAAGGAATGAAAAAGAAATGTTTCAGTTGATTGTCATATAGGCCATCCAAGCGTACAAGGACTAGACTTATAATTGATGACTGTGGTCTTGTCACACTTCTGAGCATTGCTCACCCATTGCTCAAGCATTTGGTGAGATTTGCTGTGTGGAAGGTGCTGAACTTTAAGTCCTAGTTTAGACAAGAGTAACACACACTAACACACACACACACACACACACACACACACCAGCCATATCACTGCCATTTACATTCATTTTAAAGAATGGTGAAGCATAAAGTAGCTACAAAAATGAACTTCCTAGTCTGAAAAAAAACAGTTTTATGGAATCTTTGGTACATGTAACCAAATGAACTCCAAATGTCGTAAACTGATCATTTCATCTGGCCATCTAGTGGGGAATGTCTCAGTGTGATTCAAAACCACTGGCTTAACCATTGGTGCTCAGAGTGTACTCACTATTTCTACTCTGGAACTAAGTCCCAACACGGGCACACCCCTTGTCATCTCTGCTTTTACCAGTATCCTATTTCAAATGGATTTAGGAATCTACTACAATAAAAGTTTTCTCTTGATCTTGTGATGTTTTTATTATTTTCCTATTTTAAATCATTATTCTCTTACTACATGGTAGTCAATTGCTAATATTTTCATTTAAGATGCTTTTCATTTATGTTCTATAATTTACGTATGCACTTTTGTGCTAACACTGTCAGGTTATGATACTAACATGATAATAACTTTCTTAAATAATTTAAAAGACTTTACTCTTACTGGGACATATTATAAAATAGGAACATTCTATCTCCTGGAAGATTATAGCCATCATTTGATAATGACTGTTTTATTTCCTAGTTATGGCAATATTCAAATTTTCTAATTCTTCAAATTTAGTACTTCAGGTGTCATTTTCCTTCAGATGTAACTGCATAAAATGTTCATTTTCATTGAACTTTGAATCTACTGTCATAACTCTTTTATCATTCCTAATTTTGTAAGTTTGTGTTTTTCTCATCTTTTTTAAAAATTAAAATTCCAAAGACTAGACTACTATGTATATTAATAAAACCTATTTTTTAAATTCTGTCATTTGTGGTATGTGTATTCTAACTTACTGATTTCTGCCTGTACTTGGCTGTTGTTTTATCACTTACCATTCTTTGTTTTCTGTATCTTTTCCAATGCCGTGAGTAAAATATTTAGTTTATTCACTTTTATTCTTTTGGTCTAAGGGTATAAAGCAATGCTACGAGTTCATCATTCAGCACAGCTTTGTCCAAATTGAATACACACTATTAAGAAATAATTTTCTAAACTTAGCAGCTATTGCTACTACTTACCCTTTGAAAAGTTACTGAATTTTTCTGGTTTTAGGTGTCCTACTGGATTTTATTTAATCTCTTGTTAATCATATGGTGGTCAGAGAATAGAGCTGCCTAATTTTTGTTTTCTACTGAGATTTGCTTTTCTTACCTGAGAAAAGATTATCAATATTTCCCACAAATATATGAAAGCAAGGCTTATTTTCTCTTATTAGGGTACACATTTTCATTCTTAGCTATTAAAACATTCTAGTTAATATATTGTTAAAGAATACTCTATCCATGTTTTTATCTTTAATCAATCTATTAAAAGGATTTAAAATATAATTAAAAGAGTGTTATAATAAACATACAATGGGCTTTGTACCAACAAACAGTATTGTGAGTATCATATTTTGGTCTCCTGTAGTCACATATTTTAACCTCTTTTTATATTGCACTGACCTTTTTAGTAGGAATTCAACTTTAGGTGGACTAACTTCTACTCATTTGTGTCTAATATTTCCATTTTTCATCTTCTTTCATTGTTTTTATTCTGTTTGTAAATTAATAGTAAATGTGTATAAAAGCTCAGCTTTGGACAATCCTGACCTCAAGTGTCATTTCAAGAAATTATTTTATTTAATGACTTAATTTGTATGATTGTTGCCAGGTTATAAGCAGCATGATGCAGTGGGAAAAGCACTAATCTAGGATCCAAATTTGTCTTGGAAACAATATTTCTTTTCTGAGTCTTACCTTTGAAATTACGTGATCCCATAAACTGGATTTACTTACAACTGGATCTCATTAGATTCCTAAAACTGGAGTTTATAAGTATCTAACCAGGGAGAATCTGACACACAAGCACATTCTTTAAATTTACCACTCATTAAATACATAAATTGATTCTGAAATGTTCAAGAATGAGTGAAAAGAATTCTCGTTTACTTACAGCATTCCCACCAGTGACACCCTCAAAGCCGAGTGTGGACATTCCAAATTTGCCTTCCTCCTCCTCTTCCTCCTTCTCTGTCTCACCTACATACTCCATGACTGTAATAATCTCCATCATGTCCAGCTTTGCAATATTTGTGCTTCTGACCATAACTACTCTTTATTGCTGCCGAAGAAGAAAACAATGGAAAAATAAAAAAAGGTGAGTTTCTAGTTTAGTTATCATATTTGAAAATGTACTAATTAACACTGGAGTTGGGGATAGAAGGGAGATATGTATGTATGTATATGTATGTGTATATATGTATGTATATATTCTAGTGCAAGCATGCGCAGGGTAGGCAGATTCACTGCATATTCAGGCAGATGGATAAAGAGAGGAGGCCTTGGTGGATGTTCCAGGCCTTTTAATGCTGGAGCAGGGAACCAGGTAGGAAGGCTGACATGCAGGGGTGGGGGGAGGGGGCTGGACAGGGCAAGAGGGAGGCAGGGAGGCTGGGAAACTTGGGAGGCAACCGAGTCCCCAGCCCCCAGAAAATCTTTGTACCCTTCCTCTGGCCTCTCTCTGGGGTCCTGTCAGCGTCAGTCTCAGTCCGTGTCTCGTGGTCTTGCCTCAGAGTGTCCCTCCTGCTGTGCTGCCACCTTTATCCTGCTGCCTTTATCCCACACCTCCAGGCACAGATGTGAGCATTTACACATGCGCACACCCGTGCTCTTTGGGCCCAGGTGTCTGTGATAACAGGTGCAAGATCTCCTTGCCCACGCCTCTTGGCCCAGGTGCAAAAAAGCCCATTTCTTCATACATTCAAGAACTTGCTTTAAAATTAAGCACCCCCATTATCTTCAAAAAATATATCAATGATTTTTTTTTGCATGAGTTCACGTGTCCTAAGGTTAATTTTTCATCACAGATAGAATCTAAACAGTAATTTGAAGAATATGGATATCTGTGCTTCTCATCTTCTTCCTCAGTCCTATCGCCACTACAAGATCGGAGAATGATAAAATTCCTGAGAAAATGTGCCTTTTGACTCCAGACCAAACAACACTTCATTGCTCTAAAATGAAAGATATTTGTCTGCTTTAGTATAATTGTTGTGTTTCCTCCTAAATGCCATGTCTCTTTAGAACCAAAGTCTACACACAAAGATCTCACCTGATCCTGAGCTCATTATTGGTCTTACCTGTCTTACCTGCAGAGAATCAGCAGCAGTAACCCTCACTACCCTCCCTTCTGAGCTCTTGCTTGACAGACTTCACCCCAACCCCATGTACCAGAGAATGCCACTTCTTCTGAATCCCAAATTGCTCAGCCTGGAGTATCCAAGGAATAACATTGAATATGTGAGAGATATTGGAGAGGGGGCATTTGGAAGAGTCTTTCAAGCCAGGTAAAGTTACCCATGTAAAAAAAAATCTCTGCACTGAAATGTTTTTCTGAGAAGTTGCCAGGCCATTTCCATAATTTTTACACCATATGTATAAGAGTTATTATCAAATTAGTTAATTCATCATGTCATTAACCTCATTTGTATTGAGCGCTAGCCCTACAATTTTAATAATTTCCCCCCTCTTCTGGAAAATAGAGTTGTGTATAGACAAAGAATATATAGTTTTATATTTAAAAAAATAGTTTATAGAAAATATAAATAGTTCTTCATTTATATAGTGTTCAAATTACAAGCAATAGTTGAAACCTATTTCCTTTTCACAAAAGAATTTTGTCACAGATTTTCAGTCATTATTTGTTATATTGCTTTTAGAAAATAATGCTGATATTATATTCTCCCCTTCATTTACAGTTTGCTTTGAAGTAGTGTTTCCATGTAAGACCCCAGAGCCTGACATATGTAGATATTAAGTAGGTGTTCATGGACTGACAGAACAAGAAAAGGGGAAATAGAATTTAAAATGTTGGAAAACAATGAGTTTAAGGAGTTGATATTAGGGCCATGACCAACCCACTTAATGTCTTTGTGTGAATTGCAGTCAAATGCTATCTCTGGATGTAGCCCCGCAGACAGGCAGCTGGGTGAGGGAATGTGCACTTAGTTTGAATCACCAATTGTCACTTTGGCCTGGTGCTCCTGAGAAGAGGCCTCACATCTTCGCTCATATTAGGACTGGTATGGAGATTACATGGCTAATGAAAGCCAAGTACTTATATTGGGAATCAGAAATATGCAAGATACCAGTTTAGGTCCTTGGGGATAGAAAGATGAATTAATCATGGTTCCTGCCTTCAAAGAGTGTAGCTTCTGGCCAGAGATTAAATAAGGGTTTAGGATGGTAATGATCTATACCCTTTAGAATTCCTGTAATTTATATACAGTGATGTTTATTAATCAGAGCCAGGAATTTTAAATACAATTTACTGTTGGTATCTTTTTGATTCTGTGGTTCTGGGAACGGTTGCATGACTGTGAGTAGGTATAATGTGAATGTGTGTATGTTTATATATATAATCTTCTTAACCTTTACTTTCTTTCTAAATAAATTGATATAATGTGAATATATATATATATATATATATATATATATATATGGTGTTCTTAACCTTTACTTTCTTTCTAAATTAATTGATCTTTCAGGGCTCCGGGCTTACTTCCCTGTGAACCTTTCACTATGGTGGCAGTGAAGATGCTCAAAGAAGAGGCCTCAGCAGACATGCAAGCTGACTTTCAGAGGGAGGCAGCCCTCATGGCAGAATTTGATAACCCTAATATTGTGAAACTCTTAGGTAGGAAAATATATATGATGAAATGTATTGCATTAGAAAACAGAGGCTTTCTGCATTTTCCCTCCTTAATACTTCATTCATGTTTTTTCCTTCACCCCTTGATCACATACAGATAGACAGATAGATAGATTGATGGATGTTATATATATATATATATATATATATAATTTTTGTTATCAGTAAGTATAACATTTCATTATAAAATCTCAGTTCAAGAAATTTCAACTTCTCAGAAATTGTGCTGTCATTTCTTTAATTTTCTCTCCAGTATGCATAAGTATACTAAATGTTAAAGTTCTTGGAATTAAAAACTAACCCTAAAATAAATAAGCCAACATAAGACAATTAATTATTGCTCTCCCTTTTTTGAACAGACTTCTAATTTTTACCTAAAAAAAAAATAGATCTACTAATTTATTTTTACAGTGATGTGAACTTGTGCCCATTTGATCTAATATTTCAAGTTGTCAATTTCCTTCTCAAATACAACAAGATTTTAAGATTATCTAATGTCCTGCTGGCTCTAAAGCTGAGACTCTATTAAATTTTTTTCATTCTTTCTAGAACGACCACTGTAAAACCTAAATTTCAAAATCTTTTCCTGATGAAACCCGAATACTTAATCTAAGCTCTTAAATTATTTTTGTTATCCTCTCTAAATTTCATGCATCTTTCTTATCCTTCTTCAGAGAAGTAACATAGAGCAATTACTTTATATGCTCAAAACCAGCATCCACTCACAAATCCACACACCAAACATTTTTTGAGCACTTGCTGTGTCAGAAACTTGGTAGGTAAGCAGAATTTAAACAAAAATAAGGTGTATGGGGGCCTCCCTGGTGGCACAGGGATTAGTCTCAGCACTATCAAGCTAGCACCAGCCACTGGGCCTGAGTTCCATCCAGGGCCAGGGAACTAATGCACATGGAACAGCAGACCTCTCCTGTCTGCCCACTCCTTCCCTCAGCAGTGTACTTCAGTGGATCTGCCTGTTCTTCTCCCCACTCTGTCTCTGGTGAATCCTCTCACTACCCCACACACCCCACCCTGCATCTCTGGCCTACATCTTTAAAAAAAAAAAAAAAGTGCGACCTCGCCTTTCAAAGTGCTAAAGTGTTGGGAGGAAAACTTCTAGTTAGTGGATGATTATATCATGGTAGGTACTTGGCTAAAGGCTGGTAAAAGGAAAATCTGATACCAGGTGAGTCTGCAGGTAGCTGAGGCAGTTTAAGAGGAGCCATGAATAAGCTACACCTTACAAGGTAAATAAGAGATGTTTACACAGAGATATGGGGTCAGGTTTGACTATGACGCTGTCAGCAAAAGTCAGGGCCTCCTATTTTCTGCTCCGGTCCCTTACTGTTTGCTGCGTGTCCTTTAGCAATCCAAGCTCACAAGGGATGATGTCACTCTGTTTCCAGGCGTGTGTGCCGTCGGGAAGCCCATGTGCCTGCTCTTTGAGTACATGGCTTATGGCGACCTCAACGAGTTCCTCCGCAGCGTGTCCCCTCACACCCGGTGCAGCCTTAGTCACAGCGACCTGACCGTGCGGGCCCCGCTGTCCAGCCCTGGGCCCCCGCCCCTCTCCTGCGCCGAGCAGCTCTGCATCGCCCGGCAGGTGGCAGCGGGCATGGCCTACCTCTCAGAGCGCAAGTTTGTCCACCGGGATTTAGCCACCAGGAACTGCCTGGTGGGTGAGAACATGGTGGTGAAAATTGCCGACTTTGGCCTCTCCAGGAACATCTACTCGGCGGACTATTACAAAGCTAATGAAAACGACGCTATCCCTATCCGTTGGATGCCCCCGGAGTCCATTTTCTACAACCGCTACACCACCGAGTCTGATGTGTGGGCCTACGGCGTGGTGCTGTGGGAAATCTTCTCCTACGGCCTGCAGCCCTACTACGGGATGGCCCACGAGGAGGTCATCTACTACGTGCGAGATGGCAACATTCTCTCCTGCCCTGAGAACTGCCCCCTGGAGCTGTACAATCTAATGCGCCTGTGTTGGAGCAAGCTGCCCACCGACAGACCCAGTTTCACCAGTATTCACCGAATTCTGGAACGCATGTGTGAGCGGGCCGAGGGAACTGTGCATGTCTGAGCCCGAGAAGGTGGTACGATGTGCTGGCCCCCAGACGCTGTAGCCAGGGGCACCCAACGAGACCCAGCTAGGAGAGAATAATAGCAGACAACCAGAAATGCGTTGTTGCTAAGGGAAACAAAAGCTCAGCTCTTAGGATAGCCGGACCTGCTGAAAGTCTGCAATTCCAAACGCAAGCTGGGAAATGTGTCAAATTGCGGGAGATTACTATTCTTCAGCCCGGGAAAGTTTGCATTGCATATTGTGGAGGAAAGGATGTCATCCTGGTCATTTCCTGAATTAGCTGGCAGGAGAGTAAGACTCTGCTGTATTAAATTTCTATATGAAATGTAGTTCAGGTCTTCCTTTTTGATAGAGTTCATGCTTAGCCATAGTGGAAGTCTGTCTTCCTACAGGAAATGTAGGTAAGGTACTGAAAATTAAAAGGAAGGAAAATCCATTCATTGTCTCCCCAACCAAAGATGAGTGTTGATTGGTTTTTAATGGAATTTCTTGCCTTTAGGCATAATTTTATATTTGTTTATATTCTAGAGTTGTGGTTATACTATATTGATAGGGGGTAAAATGACAGCTCAACAAGGGTATATTCTGATTCTGATTTGTAGTTTCCTTTTCTGTCTTTGTCCACATTCTCAAAAGTTTTCCTTTTCTGTGCACTTATTATGATTTTAATCTGATTACTTTATTCCCAGAGCTTTGCTGAAAAAAGTGGTCTTATTAACTTACCGTTTTCTCTGAATACCTTATTGGTAACTTTTTCTTTGCTCTGATCTTTATTTCTCCCTGTTTTCAGGACTTTTTGTCCTGTTTTGGTTATTTCACTTTTTTTTTTCTTTTTATTTCATACAGACAATAAACACTTTAGAAGAAAGAATAATTTTTTAAATAACATTGTAGGCTGATAGATACATACATATATAAATAGATAGACTAGATATATCTTTTGCAAAGTATTAACATCTTCTGTACTTGCTTTGGAAGCCACATATTTCAAATTATTCTTCATTCATCTTATTGCCACAGTCTATTTGATCTCTTAAATCATAGTTTATAGTGTGGGATTTCACAAGATGCTCTCATGGCTCTGAGTTATTTCAAACCTGATGTTTTTTGTGCATTCTGACATTTTTTAATAAACCAATTTCATAGGCAGTTGAATTAATATAGTGTTGTTTACCAACTACCTTGTCACTTTTTATGATTCTTTTTTAAAAATCCTCTGAAGCAGATTCCTGGTGCAGCTTCCTCAGTGGAGCCCTACACAGCACATCTTTACCTAAGACCAAAATGAATGATGTGTTCATTCCTGACACAGTGTGAACCCAAATTCTCCTGAAAAGCAAACAAATGGAAGAGAAAATAGCAGTCCACTGTACACTAGCTTATTTTAATTCAAGCTAATTGGTAGTTAGGACAATGGAGAAATGGCCTGAATATTTTTCTTTTCTTTTCTTTTTTTAAAGATTTATTTATTGCATACAAGCTGGGGTGTAGGTCAGAGGTGTTGGGAGGAGTTGAGAGGATTCACCAGAGACAGAGTGAGGAGCAGAACAGGCGCATCTACTAAAGTACACTGCTGAGGGGAGCAGTGGGCTAGACAGGAGACGTCTGCTGCGCCATGTGGGAATCTCCCTGGCTGGGAATCGAACTCATGCAGCAGTGGCTGTCGAAAGCTTCAAAGTGCTGCGACCTAACCTGTTGCACCACCAGGGAGGCCCTGGCCTGAATTCTTGAAAGCACATTTTCAGTAGTCTTCTGGAAGTCTCCACCTGAAATCTTCACATCTACCTTCATGGGACAGATTGTTATGTTTGCTGGAAAACCTGCCATTTCTTGTTCGTATTCCCTCTGGGCATCCAAGACAAAAACAAAGAAATTACCCTAAATGTTGAACTTTCCTTCACCCCTGATAGTCTATCAGCCACATCCTTTCTTTCAGTCTGACTGCCCATCACTCACGCGGTATCAGTGCCCACCATCTGGCCTCCTCCAGTCAGATCCCGCAGGCCACGCCGATGGGTGCGCACTTCTGATTCATAAGGTAGTCAGAATGTAGGACTGAGATCCACTGAGGTGGTTTAGATTAAAGTCATAACTGCAAGTCCAAAACTGAGGCAGTCGTCCAAAGGGCTAGGCAGGAAGGTGGGTCACGAGATCAAAACAAAAGACCAAGAGACCAACGACGCAGAAAACTGGGCGAGGGCTACCAGCACTTCTGTGTAGCTATCCCTGGCACACCTTAAATTGTTCACATGTGTCACATAGTTGTGCACACTTCAAAGATGGCCTCAAATTTCTTCAGCTGAAAGACTATTATTACAAAAGACCTGGAATTCAGGCCACTTGGAAAAGTGACCCCACAGAAAAGCAGGGCTGGGTGTTACTCGCAGTGCCTACATGTGTCCCCTCATATCCAGGTGTCTGTAGCCTCCCTTCTATTATCTGCTACTTTGAACTGGTCTCTGCTTCCCTGCCCACTGGAGAGTAACTATCCTTACTTTCCTGTGTCCTCCGCAAGGTTTCTCTAACCTCATGCTGTGTGTGTGTGTGTGTGTGTGTGTGTGTGTGTGTGTGTGTGTGTGTGTTTAGACTCTCAATGTCCACAAGGGAAAAAAAAAAGAATTATAAAAATAAGGTAGATGCAGTGAGTGAACAAACAAGAAAACATTACGGAAGCCATTCAATTATGTTAAATATTTAAAGTAACTGAAAACTAAATTAATACATTGAAATTCCAGGACAGTAGTAGTAGCAATGAAAACCATTCTATCGACTAGCATATCCTGAGTGCTTACCACACATTTTTCAAGACCTCTAGACAACATCCCTGTGATGTCAGTACTCATTTCTGCCCATTTCTTAGATGAGGAAACAGACACAGAGAGATGGTGTAGCTGGCCCAAGCACCAGAGTAACAAAACAGTATACTGCTTATTCTAAGTATTTTCATTGACTAGAAAAGAAGTACACTTTGGCATTGTTAATTGAACTAAAATGTTAAACAGATGACATGTTTATGTTGTTAGCTCTAAATGCCTTCCCATGTTAAGAGTACCATCTCATTTCCTTAGTGCTCTTCCCCAGGTTCTGTATCTCGGGAACATGGACTTAGTATTTACCAGAAGTTTTTCCTTTTTAAAATAAAGATTGTTCCTGTTGTAGGATCGTTGTATAAATTCAAACAGGGAGGTGAGAAAGATTTAATATAATGCCATTGCTACTAAGTGTAAGGATGGGCATCAAGGAGGCACCAAATTTTAAGTGTGCAAATATCAATCACGTCGAGATTACCAAGGTATTGGAAGTGGTTTCAAAAACCAATTCCCTGGTATACTAGGGCCAGGATAAAAACATTTCATTTCACTTTGCAATATATAATAAATGAGCCCCATGTCTCCTAAAAACACAATTTAATTTCTGCATGATGTTCCATTTTATAGCTATACATTAATTCAATCTCCTATTTTCAAACATTTGAGTTTTCTTCCAACTTTTTCTATTATAAACAATATCCTTATGAACATCCTAATTTGCATCTGTCCACAATTTGCACATACTTATCTATGGCAATTCTGACAAAGGTTGGGGCCAAATGGCACGCTTTTGCTGTGTATTGACATTCTCTAGAAATACTGTCCCCATCTCAGCATTGGACAAGCACTGTATAAGAAGTTTCACAGCAATAAATGTTTGCTTTCACACATAATTAATTCTCTATTTTGTAGAAATATTTTATCTATTAGGTTATAGGAAAAGACTATCTTGTTTTAATTTAATTTTTTAAATCACTAGTAAGGTTGAATTTTTCTTATTCCTATGTCATTTATAGTTTTTTAAAAATCATCTATAGCCCATTTTTTCTATTATTTATTTTCTAGACATTCATAAGGCTCATTTCATGAAAAGAATATTAAACCTTTGCTATACTTTACACAAAAGAGTAAATAAATCATATTTCAAATTAACAATTACTTCTTCATTGCATAAGCTATAAAATGCAATAATATGCAATGTACAATAATACAGTAAATGAAAAAAATCACCAACCAGTGGTAATTAATTAATATTAGTATCAAGATAAATACTCTTCCAGCTCTTTTCAGATAGGTTAAGTTGGTAGGTGGGTAGATAGCTAAATTGCTAGCTATCATTTTAAATGAAAACGAGATCATGCTGTTATACTGTTTCAAGCTTTGCATTTATCATTGAATGTATCAGAAACACCTATCATATTTCAATAAGTGTTCATGTGAAACATCACTCTTGATAGTTGAATAGCATATTCTATTATACTTAAAATTTCTTTATTATTTTATTGTTGGACATTTAGTTTATTTCAATTTTTCATTGTGCTATATAATATTGTAAGATCTAATCCTTTTGCTAAATCTTATGAGCATCTATCCAATGTGATTTCTTCAGATATAATTCTCAGAAATGGGATTTCTAGATCAAAAAGCAAATTTTCGATGATTTTCTTATTCCATTTACAAATTATCTTCCTGGATTATATTATCAACATTTATTCTCCCAGTCCGATGACCCCACTTTTTTTATCCTCACCAATATTGAGCATTAGCTTTTCAATCATTACCAATATCATAGCTTATTTTTTTTATTTGGTAGCTTATGCTTACATTTCATTAAATAAGAATTAATTTTTTCACTGTTTTAGTGACAACAGATTCACTCTGTGATTTGCCTCCTATTCTTATTTTTCTATTGTGTATCTCTTTCTTGTTGCTTTCTAAAAACACTTTATATATGAAGGAGTTACATTGTCATACATGTTTCACACACTTTTATCTTGTTAAAAATGCTGTATACTTCTATTTGTCTTTTAGTATACAGTTGTATGAATGTTGAATTTTCAGTCTATTAAGATAATTGTGGCTTTTTCCTTAATTACCCTGTTAATATGTAGACATGTATTAATAGATATCCTTGTGTTGAAATACCCTTATGTTCAGGGAATAAACTCCCTTCTGGTGTGTCACATCAATCTTTTAATTTACTGATAAATCTGTTTTATTTACATTTATTTAAATCAATATTTATAACTTTATGAAATTAAAAGTCTGTTATTTTCTTCTCTGTTAGAGTTTGGTATCAGTATTATGATAGTTTCAAATACAGGAATTTCTTTTACTATGATCCTGGTTATTTTATTTTTAAATAACTATTATTTATTAATAAAAGCAATCCATACACATGGTTTTTAGAAAAACTCCTAAAAGGGAACAAATAAAAAATTAAAAATTCCCAACTTCTGATTCATCTTTAGTCCCAGCCTCAGTTCAAACCACTTTACCCATTTCTCATTTCACTTCTTCTGGTGATTACCTCTGCAATTTTAACCAATACTCCTACATCTCATCTTGGATTGATCAATTAAAAATGGTATGTAATTCTCCCTTCATAAAAGATGGGTAATTTACAGCACTTTTTCTAAAGACCCCTCTTCATATCGTGAAACATGTTAACTTCTTATTATCCATTGTATTACTCATCAGCATTACTTTAATGAACATTTTCAAAGATTACCCACTGATTCTGAACTGTGCCATATGCAGTTAGCTCCCAACACTTCCTTCTACCACTTTTTCCTCTCCTACATTCTATGACAGTCAGCTATTTTATTTTTATGTTATTAGAATTTATAATATCTGTATTTTGTCCTGCAACAATTAAGATTTGAATGTTTGAGATTCCTGCATTGCCAAACAAGTAATGGTATTCAACTTTTAATTTGATAGCATGCTTTAAAACCCACAGATCCTTTTTGTTTCCTTATTTTGTGGATGAAGTATCATTTAAAACATCACAGAAATTTTACATCCTCTTCTTCTTACATTAGTATTTTCCTCCTCTTCCTATTTCCCCTCTTACATGCTTTTGTTTTCTACAAATGTCTGGTGATTTTTGATTTAACACATAATTACAAATGAAGATTTGTTTTGACTCACACAAGCAGCAGGTAAGGGGTTACTTTGCAGTTTTGTTTGAATATTTATGCAGCAGGGCAGGGTCTTGCTTTAGTAGGGTCTGCATACGTGATTCACAGTCAGGACTGAGGCAGAATCCCCACAATGGCCAAAATGGGGAGAGATTCTCCTTTGAGACATAATTCTTAAGTGCAATGCCCTCCTAATGAGGATTTTTAATTCCTTTAGCCCTTCCATTTCCAGAGAGACACCACAATTCTCTCCAAATTCCACTCTGCTCCCCCAGCTAGATTCAACACACATACCATGGACCCTCCCTGGCAAGTCTTCTAGTCTATTCAGAGAGCATTTTGTGGGGCTCCAGCTGGTGATGAAGCTTCTCAGTCTGGCCTACCTGTTCCGTATACAAACCTCTTGCTCACCGTCCTGGATGACAATTTGCGGACCAAGCCTGCTCTCTGCATCTGCTGATTCAGAGCTCGCAGTCTTTACTCATGTGAAACCACTTTCCATCTTCTGGACAGCTGGCTCATGTGTACTCAAGCCTGCAGTTTACATTTCCTGTGCCCCGAGTTATTCACAAATAGGAACATTAAGATAGTTTCTGCTCTCTAAATATTTGTCAAAGTGATGCACTAGCTTCAGTATTTACATTGACTTATTCTTACTTATTTATATTTACTATCACATCAAGGAAACCTTGGTGAAAAGGTTTCACTATACCATTTTGATCAAGAAACCTCTCTAGAATAGCTGCAATAGCTTAGGAATTACCCACTCTTTCCTCCTTAATCTTTTTTTATTGGTACTTTCTTTACACCCTCTTCTTCACAGCTTCTTAATATTGGAGCATACCATTGGCCGGACCTGGGCAGTCTCTCCTATCTGTGTTAGTCATCCTATTGCTATTAACTCACCCATCTGCTGGATTTTTTTTAACCTTTATATCAAACCTTTCTCCACAGCTCCATACTCAAATTTCTAACTGCCTGGTACAGACGAAAACTTCCATTCCTCCTCTCCTGAACCAGACTCTAATCTATTTCTATGCTTGATCTAGGAGCAAAGCTGGATAGTGCTTCTGGTTAGTTTGGGGTTGTCTTCCCTGTCAGGAAAGAGTCTAGTCTCAGCACCGCTCCAAAGTTGAGTACTCAGTGAGTGTCATGGGGCTGCTGACTTACTTACTCTCAAGAGGGCAGATGGTGTCCACTTTATTAACTTCTGGTACCCTTGCCCATTTCTATTGAGCTGGCAGAAACTCACCAGTATTCTTCTTGATTCCCAGTACTGATGTGATGTTTCCTTTTTAACATGGTCCATGTGTCACCCTGTGAGCATTTAGAAGGGGAAAAGTTGATGCCATGCTCAACCCACCACCTAAACCAAAGTTTCCCTTGCTCTGTCCTTGTGGATTAAGATCTTGGCAGCAAATGTATTTCAGGTTCCCATACTTGTGGCTGATTCAGGTCTACGTAAGTAGCACAATGGCCAAGATACACACATTTGTAAACCTTTACTTGGGTACAGATCACCATGAATACCGGCACCTCTCACTAAGTGGTTTTCAGTTATGAGTCGACACACACTGACGGCTCAGAAAGTAGGACTCTTAGGCAGGAGGATCCAACTACAAAAGAAAAGTCTTTGCCAGTGCATCTCTTATCATTCTAAAGAAAGATACATATGTGGCTAGATGTTTGCCTAGCTGGTGAAAGTATTGTGCCATCTGAATATAAGGCAAAATAATGGTGGAAAAAAATAGATGACTTCTAAACCTTTTTAAGTCTTCCTACTGGGTCTTGCTTAATTAAAACTCCTACGGGATCCAAGAGGGGTATTTTTTTCTTCTAAGCTCGTCATCATACCTGCAATTACTCAAGCAGCCATCACTCCTTCCTTTCAAACTACAGCCTCTGCAAAGCATACTCCACATTTAGATTTTTGCTCCTTGGAAGCAAACCACCTGCACTCGCTAAGACTGTCAGAGAGATGTTTACCACAAAACAGCAGACTTAGATAGACACTATCATTTTCTGGGTGTGCTCTTCACTATTTAGAGCTGTGATTAAAATTAGACGTGTTGGTGTGACAAGACTTTCTGAGTTTCTGTTTCAGCAGTGTTGGCCCCGTCGTGGTTAGTCCCTGCCCCTTCTGATTCCTATGCATGCTTTATTCACGTATGGACTAAGCATACGATTTCATGTCAACTTCACTTTTGCTATCTTGGTTTATTTTCTGGCATGTACTATAATTAAGGACACTTAGAAACCCTATCCAGTGTTGTGTATTTAATCCTTCTCTCTTTATCCCTTTAAGTCACCTTCTGACTAGAGATCGCCTCCTCAGAAGATGTTCAAGATCATTCTGGCCCACATCATCCCACTAAGCTCAGATCGCTTATGCCATCTGAGAAAAGAACCAACCTGATTTGGGTTCATTCTCCAAAGTACGCTGAGAAGTGATAGTCAATGAGGATTAAAACGACTGCAAGAAAGAGAAAGACCTACAGAGAAGTGACTGAAAGCGCAAAGAACCACAAGTAAATTAAATTTCTAAGACGGCACAGGAGACTAGAAAATGCTTGAGAACCACGATTTCTAAAAATTTTTTAATAGTAAACCTCTAATTTTTTAGAGCAGACCTCTTTATCTCAGTTTCTATGGCTGACAGGCCCAGTTTCCAATTATGAGATCAGTTTCACAAACCTATATGAATATAGGGTTTTAAACTTCTAAACAAGACAATTTTCAAAGGAAATAGGCATCTCCTCATCCAATTTGAAAGAAATTTGGAGAATTTTTTCTTGTAAAAGAAAGATCTCTTTTCCTGTTGCAATAAATGTGACTTTATCTGAGCAGATGCCCAGAACTTTCCTTTAGACAAATCATTATATCTACAACTCATTCAAGGAAATGACTCTATGATTCCACAGGTCTAAAGAAAAACCTTTACTTCTTTGACTCAATCTTTTACACTTAGATTCTTAAAAATGTGCACTTAGCATTGTGTTATTGAGTAACTGATGGGTTTTGATTAAGAATAAATTTGAAAGAGTTTTCCATTTTATACGTGAACATTTATAACATGACTTCAATGGCTGTGTAATAAACTGTTATATGAATGTTGCGTAAGTGTTCTCTAGACAAGCCGCAGATGAGTGATAAAAGGCATGGGCTCAGACACTGAGTCATTGTCCAAGAATACTTAATTCCTTTCTGCCACAATTTTCCTCATTTACAAAATTAAAATTACAATAAAGAAAAATAATAAAAACCTAGTGCATAGGTTGTTGGAATGATTGAATGGGTTAATGTGTGAGTCATACCCACGCAAGCGTCAGCGAAGACTAGCAAGAGTTTGGTCTAATTGTCTTGAATATTTTGTCGAGTAAATAGAAAGCCACCACAAATCATACTATTGCTAAATCATTGCACGATGCAGAAACAGAACTGAAATAATTAGGTCAGACTCAATGTACATTTTTGAGAATTTTAATGTGTGTTACAAAATGACCTTCCAAAAATCTTGCAACAATTTACACAACAAATTAGCCCATTACCCATCTCTCATATTCTTAATGCCATCAAATTTTAATTTCCAGCCAGTTTGATAAGAAGGAAACTTTATCTCTTTGCTGAGGTGAAGATTTTTTTTTTAATTTCTGGAGACATCATAGATTTTTTTTCTACATATTTTGTCAACTTTTTTGGGTCACTTTGTGAATTGTTCCAATTTTCTTGTATTTCTTTCCTACTGGTTTTCCTTTATCTGCTCGGCTCAAGTTTTTGAAAGTCTTTATTAGAACGCATATAAGACTATCCTTCATATCCATTGTATTTACTCTCATTACGTTAATTTTATACACTTTCCTCTAAGATAGGATAAATGCCTTTTTTCATTTATCAAATTCTCTTGATTTACCACTTGTTTGTAAAACTACATAATTCAAAAAGAGTAGATGTCTTAATCTGTTTGCTAATTCACTGTCTTACTTAAGTAAAGCATCCAACCTGCTTTTTGCAGTTTCCATTGCATTGTTTTGCTCTAATTTTTTATTTAATTATTTTAAATAGGCCATATATTCACTTGGGTCAACATCCAAAGGTTACGAAAGTCTGCCCAGCATATTTCTTCCTCCAGGAAGAGAGAGTGGATGTGCTTTTCCCTACTCTTCCCACACACTCCATCTTTAGCCTTTGAACATCACGAATAAAACAAACATAAGAAGATGATGGAAGGCAGAGAGAGGTCTGCAGATGAGTTAAGAAGCAGACAGAACCAAGAAGTGACACCCGGGTGAACTCCCTAGATTCTCCTTTTGCTTCAAATATCTCAGACTCAGAGCTGAAGAAAATGGCAACCCAGAAATACCAATGGGCATATACTAAAAACAAAACAAAACAAAACAAAGCCCTGTAACTAAAGCCTGCTTTTTTTAGGGAGAGGAGAGGGAAACAGCAGCCTAGGAAGATATAAATTTTTAGACACTAAGTTCTCAACTTCACTCAAACACCACAGGAAAACACTGGCCTCACCCCCACTCTGGCCAGCTCCAGCCAAGCACAGACTCCCCCTCACAGCTCAGAGGGTGGAACGTGGCCCTGCAGGGGTGGGGTCAGACAAGTCTGAGTCTCAGGGCAGTGGGGCCTGAGACTTTCATCCCTGCTGGGTTCTAAATGTGTGGAGAGGAAGTATTTAAGGCAATTATATTATCAACAGGGGAGGCTAAAGGAAGGCAAAGTTTCTACAGTTCATTCCAACTGGTAGGATATGGACGCCAAGAGACTTGGATAAATTACATGTACATAATGTGATATATCGAGCAACCATATCAAAACTAGGCAGAGATATACTCAAAAACTATAGATAAAACAGAATTTTTAAAAAATGTAGTACAAATCCACAGCATAGCAGAAAAAAAGAAAGCAGAAAAAGAAAAAAATCAGAGCGAGCACACAAAACGCAACAAATAAAATGGCAGACTTCTGCCTAACATATTAATAATTACATTAAGTGCACAGATGGGATTTTAAAGGCTGGGTTGGGCTTCTGCTTCCAGATGGGAGAGGAAACACATGTGTTTCTCCCCACCTAGGGTTCTCAGTGGTCTAGAGAAGTTGACACGCTTCTGGAAGATAGAAAGCAGATGGAGTCATGCTCACAGAAAATAGAATACGGGAAACAAAAGAAAGATTCAGTAGCGGGAGAAACCATTCTTCTTGGCTAAACCCTTGGCAAGCTATAGAGAGACTGTTTCTTCAGATCTGCTAGCTGAAGGTTTATCACCGGGCAAGAAGGAGACATGAGCTGTCTTGATGGTGATCCTTCTGCTCTCTGTACCTGT
This sequence comes from Scalopus aquaticus, assembly GCA_004024925.1. Classification (NCBI taxonomy): domain Eukaryota; kingdom Metazoa; phylum Chordata; class Mammalia; order Eulipotyphla; family Talpidae; genus Scalopus; species Scalopus aquaticus. The sequence continues at coordinate 9,039 of PVIJ01004008.1, read as the reverse complement.
GTCCTATCAGGAAATATTGTGACCATCACACCTAATAACCAATCTTCTTCTCAGCCATTGCTTCTTCCAACCCATCTATTATATTTTTCCTCATTTGTTTGAACAATAGTCACTGACAAGCTACTAAATGCAAAGCGGAAAATACACAAGTGACAAGATGGACAAGGTCTCAGATATGGCAGAGTTTCCATTCTAGTGGAGAACAAAAAATATACATGAAAATGAAGAGATAAACAAGATAATTTCAAACAGCAATGAGCTCTCTGAAGTCACAGGAGTTGCATTCCTTCCCCCTGCACACCACAAACACACAGATCAGCGTTGCTGGGTTACAGCATGCCCTTGGCTGTTGAGGGAGACCCGTGCCCAGCTGGTGCTGATGTAGTGAACAAATAACCCAATGTCAAGTGTCACTCTGGAGCATGCTTTCTCAGACAGCTCTTCAGCCACTGATTTAGGTCAGTTTCCCTGAAGCCACGCCTGAGCTGAGGACTTCTGTACCAGTGATTCCTTGAGGAGGCGTTGTCGTGGAATCTGCCGGAGGCCAGCTCAGCCAGACTGGGGCTCCCAAAAGGAGGGGAAGCATCGGCGTATGATGAGGCAGGAACAGTCACTTGTCCTGGTGCAAGCCTCTCGTTTATTTAATTTGGTGGGACTTTTATACATTATAAGTGAGCAGTGGGATTACATCAGTATAAGCATAAAGAGGAAAAAAGGAGAAGAGCAAAAGTAGATAAAAGGGTGTAACCTATTATCTATAGCATCAGGGCTTGTGGATCTGCTCTCCAAGATGATCTTCTCTGGTTGATGACTCTTTGAGGTCAAGCCTTAAATTTCCCAGCCAAGGATTCAATCCTATCAACAAGGCGTTTCATAGATCAGCTTCTGGGGTCCTTTGTCCTGCATCGGTCCTCAGCCCCCGCCCCGAGTGTTCCCGGTCATACCTTGTGATGCATTCCCTTCCCCTAAGTGATCTGCTTAGAAGATGAACTGCACCTAGTAGGTTTGGGCTCCTAAAGCTGATTGACCGGGCAGTACTTGACCTTGGGAAGGAAAGCAGAGCTTGCAGATAACTAAATGGTGGTTAGTCAGGCCACTTAGAATTAGTAGAATCGTCAGGGATGAGGAAGCAGGATTGGCCGTGAGGAGCTGAGCAAAGGACTGGTTTCAGTGAAGTGGGGCTCAGTGCACCCTCACTGGGAGCACTGGAGCTTGAATTGCCCCACAGAAGTTGTCCTGCCCGGAGACAAAGAACATGGCCTGTGATTTCCTCAGCCTTGGGCTAGCAGCCCCGGGGCGGGAGGGGTGATTGGTGCCAGGTAACCCCTCAGCATTACCAGAGGAGAAAATGTCACAGGACAGCTGTCCTCCAGGGAAGGGTGTGGGAGTAGAGCAGGGCCGGGGTTTCACGGAAAGGAGATCTGAGGGGCACATCTGCTACTCCAATGTTGTCTTCCGCTCTGCATTCTGGGTTAAAGGATCCCAGAGAATTTTGCTGTATGAAGAAGGTCACCTGTATCTACTTCCTCAACAGTCCTCCTTCATGGGTCATCAATCCAGATTCATCTATTCCTCAGTTTTTGACTAGTAGGTCACACCTTTCCCTAGTTTCCATTGCTAATGTAGCATTTCCAGTTGCTGGATATCCCAATTGACTCAGTGACAATTTGGAACGTAGGCAGAAAGGAGTTAAAGGGTAGGCTGAAATCACCATTTTGAATTTAAAATCTGAGATTCTTGACTTACTGAATTTTCAATTTGGAAATATTTCATATTATTAGACTTATTTTTACGGATGTAACCATCTTATTAAAGAGTCATGACAACCCAACCTTTTGTGGTGAACACCCCCTTAATCTGCTAGCAGTTACAGCGTAAATCCTGGTAAAAACATCAGTCTTTTAGGTTGGTTCAGGACCTGCCTTCCTTTATTGTTGAAGCAGCAGCTGAACTTCAGGGGAGAGAACAAACTCTCCAAACACAACCTTATCTGGCTACACAAGGAATGAGATGGAAATCATCCATTTCCCCTTTTCTCTGCACCATACCAACAACCCACATTTAGCCCATTAGTTAAGTCTCCTCCCCTACAAGAAGGCTGCCATTGAAGGCCATCATGAGAGATGTGTATTGTCCCAAGAATTCAGAGTCCTCAAGTACCATAAATGCTGAGAAGAGACACAGAAAAAGGGAGCAGAAGAAACAAGGAGACAATCTTCTAGTTTCTTTACTCTCTACAAACTATAGCAGGGCCCCAATTTCGGTTATGGATGCAATCTAGGTTCTCATCATTTCAAAAGAAATTGAGGTTTTCCTGTAGCTCTGATGAAGAATATTTCTGGAGATACATGCGTCTCTGTGCTGGAAATGAGAAAGGGGAAGTGTCTCCGTTCAATTTTTGGGAAACCCATAACTCTTCCTGTTATCAAGACTTTTACATCTTTGTGCACACGTGGGAAAATTCTTAAAAATGGACTTGACAACATTTCACAAATACCACAATGGAATTGTTCCGCAAGAAAAAAATTCCGAGCTTGGCACTAAACAAAGTAATCTATCAACCAGCACCAGTGAGTCTCGGTATGAATAATCCACAGCTTAGCATACAACCAGGACCAACTTTAGATCTAGGCAAGAGGGGCCCCTGACTTAGGCCCCCCATTGAAGGTCTTGTTAGTGGGCAGACTGAGGGGCACCCCAAGATTCCTCAAAGCTTGCATGCTCTAAATAGGTTCTGCCGTCCACTGCATAAAGACAAAACATACTCTTAACATGTAAGACCTTTAATTCAAAGAATTTTAATAGAATTAATGTGCAATAGAGAAAAGAGAAAGAATATTGTGGGTAATTTACTTTATAATGGGCATTTACTTTGTGGGTAAATGCCCAACCAAATGGGGTTGGACCAAAGCAGGGCAGCTGAAGTCAAAAACTTGCCACAGCCTAAGGCGCTTTCTGGTAAGGAACCATAGGAAAAGGGCAGAAGGGGCCAGGAAAATCTGGAAGGAAAAGAGCAAAGTCAAATTACAAGTCAAGATAAAGGTTGCCATTGTCAGCCTTCCTGCAGCTCTCTCACCCACATCTCTTTTAAGTGTCTCCTTCCATGTCCCCCAAGGCCCTGATCAAGTCCAAGGCCAAGAAGCAAACACGACTGCCTCTTCACATGTCTCTCTGTTTCACATGCCTCCTCAAGTTTTCTCTCCTTCAGTCTTCTCTTCTAAGTCCTTTTTAACTTACCCCTCACTGGGTGGGCAGGGAACCTGGAAACTTCCCATTCCATGGGCATTGCACTGTGATAATCTTACTCTAGTCCTTCTCCATCCATGGTGCTTCTCAGAGGATAAGGTGTCCAAGGAACCCTTGCACCATGCCTACCCAGAGCCTATATCCCTCTGGTTAAACCATGTTCTAGGTGTCAGAGCCCCGAGAATTGCAACTCTGGCACAAACCATTTCCTCCACCCAAGTGGACAGCTTTTCTGTTTTGCATACCTCTATGCAGGGGAGGTCAGTTGGTCAAGGGGCAAATGTTCTGAGAAGAACAAATACAAACATGTGCATAAGATCTTTCATATACTAGACAGACTCAGGGAAAAGAGAAGAGAAGAGAAGAGAAGAGAAGAGAAGAGAAGAGAAGAGAAGAGAAGAGAAGAGAAGAGAAGAGAAGAGAAGAGAAGAGAAGAGAAGAGAAGAGAAGAGAAGAGAAGAGAAGAGAAGAGAAGAGAAGAGAAAAGGAAAATAATCTAGTGTCCAGCTCTTTCCATCACACCACATTCCAGCAGGGAATTCTGAAGAGTTCCAGAACTCTAATAATTTAAATTTGAATATATAATAATATTCAGTTCAGATAATACTAGAAGTACTGGGTGGCAGGCACTGTCCTAGCACTGACCCATATTTATTAAAAGTCACTTAATGCTCACAACAACCTTTGGGACATACAGTCACAGGGAGGTCATCTGTGTAGGTCACCAGAAAGTGGGAGGCCCTGACTGATCACACGTAATGCTTCCAAAGTCTCCACCCCAAACCATCTCACCAAACACAATATTTTAGCCCTCTGTGACTTTCTAAATTGGATAAATTAGTTTCCAGATTGGCAAGGAGTAGAACCTTCTGCAGAATTTTTTTTTTTAATTGGGATTTTGTTGAAGATGACAACTTGCTTGACCATACAGGGCCGATCAGATGCCACAGAGCAGTTTGCTGCAAGAGCACGAAAGAAGGGCACTTAACTCAGGCCAATGATTTCCTGGACGAAACCCAACTCCTTATGCTGAGGTTCAAAATTAGAACTTGTCAGAACAGATTGTGATGTTCTGACCAAGTTCAACTAGAAAGAAAGAATAAAAAAAGCTACCCCCACCCCACATACACCATAAAACACAACAACTCTCATGAGAAGGAAGGGAAGCTTTTGATGGTACTGAGCTCAACACATTTGTATGAATTTTGGTGAGGGAGGCTGGTTCTGGCACAGCAGGAGGCTGAAGTGGGAGGGGTCTCTGCACCGGTGACCGGTGCAAAGATTTGCTCGTCCAAACTCTTGTCAAAGCACAGGGAGGGGTTTGGACTAGCAAAGGCATCATCGTAAATGTGGACAAACAGGACAACTTCTAACAGCAACAACTGTGGTGAGAATTGATGGGCTGATTCACCCTACTGGTTTCCTGCCTTCTTTAGAATGTTAAGGCAGAGCTGATCCCTTTGATGAGGGCCCCGGACAACTAAGGATAGAGAGAGAGAAGAAAGCTGAAGAAGAATTTGTAGGTGGCTGAATTAGTAATTAGAAAAATGAGAAAAGGGAATATGTACCTGAAACTGGAAAAATAGGCTATTAAATACATTTGCTATCAGAGCCACAAATATATTCATACTACAGCAAAGTAAATAGAAAATGTAGCTTTTTGGTGGGCTACCCAAGGGGAATACAAAATGTAAAAGACATAAATAACAATAAAAATATATATTTAAAAAAATAGAAAATGTAGCTTCTTTATTGCCATCTCAGTTATTTCCACTTGCTGTACAGAGAGGATGCCTTTTAGCTACTACAATAAACTTGGTTCACTATTTTAAGTGTCCTTTAAGAATTCAGACTTATCTGACAAGATTCTATAGTCTCAGGTCAATATACGCATCTTCTGTCCTTCTTCAGGATGGGATTTGGATGAGTAGTGAAGGAATTATCTGATCTAGTGAAAGCAAGACAAAGAAGATTCAATGAGTGCCCCTGGATCCTTGCAGAAGAAGGTTTGTCTGTGTGTCTTCTAGATGGGTTTACCATGGAGTGACATGCCAGTGTATGCAATCAGACCCCATGGCCCAAACCAACTGGTCCCAACTTAAAGTTTCTACTTCCTACATACTCTAGACCAAAAATACTTTTTTTTTCAATTGGAAATAGTTGGGAGATACTGTCCACAGCAGTGCTGCAATTACAATGTGCATATAAAGGTCTAATTGGTTGACATATGTTCTTCCCTTCATGGTTACTGGTTCACTGATGTTAACAGATTTAAAAAAATTCAAAAAGATTTTATTAAAGTCCTAGGAGTTATAAGTATACACCTTTCATAATTCAATGGTCAAACAAAATTTCAACCTTATAAGTTGGCCAGTGTTCTAAAGAAAGGGCAAGCTGTCTACCATGAACATGCTTAGAACCATTTATAATGACTGGGTACACAGAGTCAAGAATTTCTTTTCCTTCTGCAAGCCATGATAAAGGGAGAAGCCCCTCCACCAAAAGTTCAAGATAAAGGAATGAAAGAATTGCTCACCTTCCCTAAGTCTGAAACCCCAAAGATGGAGCAACTGAGCTAGAGCTTTGTACTGCTGGACACCCCCAGGCTGCTGACCAGTGCAGGGGGGTGTGGAGGCGAAGGAATTGGTGGTTCTGTAATCTGGACAGAAACATCAGCTGAGAGAAGCTTATCTTCTGACTGGGGACTGGGGTTAGGGGAGGGGTAGCAGTGGGTCTACTTGAGATTTTTTTCATCAGAGAAATTTCCTGATTCATGTCTAAATATCTTTCCCCAATAGGTTAAAGAAGCTTCTAAGAGTTGCAGGACAATTTTTAGGGAAAGCATAGTCAAAGTAAGGTTACCCTGTAATTGCTCTGGATAATTTGTTCATGGACTAGCTAGCACCAAAAGGTGACCAAGAGTGGGTTTTATGGGTGTGTACCTTTTGAAAGGAAGTCTTCAAAATCAATATTCTTTCTTTTTTGTTATTTTTACAAAGGAAAAATTGAGCAACAGGATGTTGTAAGTGGTATAAAATGAACAATGGTAAAATAATTCAATTTACTCATCTTCTTTAAGTTGAGGATTTAGTGTTCACTAATCTTAACTTGGGAGGGGTTTATCATGGGATTTTAAATGTTTAGAGGAACCTCAGTTCAAGACAGACAAGGAAACACATGGGTTTGTCTCACCATGCCTGGCCTTAGTAGAACACAGATTTGATAAATCTCTGGAAAGTGGAAAGCAGATGGGGTCACACTGACTCACAAAAGAGCACAGGAATCAGAGGACAATTCAGTGAAGGTAGAAGCCATGCTTCTCAGCCCAACCTGTGAGATGCTTCTGGCCCAGCAGAGGCAGGTACAGAGAGTGGAAGGGGAAGGGAAAATAGAAATATCTTCCTGCTGATGAAGTAGCTACTTCTCTTAGCTGTTCACTCCATTCCCAGGCCCGTGATTGGGCAGCACCAACATTTACCCATCCCTGCAAAATAAAACTACAGGATAGTCTCTAAAATATCCATATCTCAATATGGATAGAATCAAGGTTGCCCCTGTGGAGTAAAATGATCACTTGGTCTTTACGTGCTTGCTCATCACTTTTACTGTCTAAGTTAGAGCTTGTCCATATAACCAACCTGCACTCAGCTCCCCCATTCAGGAGCCTATTGGAGAAAAGACCTACAGACAAAGCTCACACTGGCCCTTATGGTAATCAGCCCTTCACTTAAGGTAACAGTGAGTCTAGCATCAGCAGCCACCTGAGACAATGAGGTGGACAAACTGAGAAAATTTTTAAAAATACTAATAATCCCCCCAAAAAACAAAATTTCACAGAACTGAAAATATGAAAAAAAATTCTCATTCATATTCTCTGAGAAGTTTGAGATCTGAGATGCTACATTCAGAACTGTAAGCCCAAGTTTCTATAGAAAAGGAGAGAAAACAATGAGGCTTCTTATTTTGGCTGAAAGAGAAAAGTCAACAGAAGAAAATGGGGTGAGTTAGTTGCATTAAGATCCCATTTCTTCACTTTAGTCACATCCTTCCCTAGTTAACTTGGTGGTAACTTCTTGATTTGTCTCTGGGTTTGTCCATGTGAATTATTTGTGTCCACTGCTGCTAGCAGATGTGACACAAGCAGAATATGGAAAAAAGTGTTCCTTCTCTTCCACCTCTGTCATTGCCATGGAAATGTCTCAGCTAGATTTCTGGACATTTGTGAGAGCTGGTGGGGTTGAGCTCCAGGTCGCAGCCTGCCAGCTCTCAGATGCCCTCTTGTGCCCAACTGAGGTCAGAATTGGCCATTCAAGCCTCATCTAGGGCTCCCCTTTGGGAAGGCTTTCCCTGATCCCGCCAGTTAATAAACCCCTCCATGGCCATGGTCTCATTGGTTTTGTCCTGCCTTCTCAGCTTCTGTGACTGCTGAAATCATTTTTGTTTAAATCTTTGTGCTTATGATTACTGTTTGTCTCTCTACTAGAATAAAAACTCTATCAAGCTAGGGACTCATAGAAAGGTCTTATTCACTAGCGTTTCTCTTGCATCTAAAACAATGCTTTGTAGCTAAAGCCCTCCTAACTAAAAAGAAAGAAAATGGAGGAATTTCACTCCCTGATTTCAAACTATATTACAAAGCCATAATAATTAAAACAGCATGGTACTGGAACAAAAACAGACAGAAAGACCAATGGAACCGAATAGAATACCCAGAATTAAAGCCACATATCTATGAACAAGTAATCTTTGACAAAGGAGCAAAGAAAATGCAGTGGAACAAGGACAGTCTATTCAATAAATGGTGCTGGGAAAACTAGGCAGCCACATGTACAAAAATGAAGCTAGACTACTACCTCACACCCTGCACAAAAGTCAACTCAAAATGGATAAAAGACCTGGATGTAAGACCTGAAACCATAAAATGTATAGAAGAAAATATAGGCAAAACTCTACACGACATACATCTCAGCAAAATCTTGAAAGACACATCCTTCAAAGCAAAGGAAGTGAAAGTCAAGATAAACAGATGGGATTACATCAAAATAAAAAGCTTCTGTACAGCAAAAGAGACATTAACCAAAAGTAACAGACACCCTACCAACTGGGAAAAGATCTTTGCACACAATATATCCGATAAAGGACTGATAACAAAAATTTACAAGGAACTCACACAACTCAACAAAAACAAAGCCAATAACCCAATCAAAAAATGGGCAGAATTGCTCAAAAGGCACTTCTCCAAAGAAGAAAAGCAAATGGCCAACAGATACATGAAAAAATGCTCAACATCACTTATAATCAAGGAAATGCAAATCAAAACCACTATGAGATACCACCTCACACCTGTGAGGATGGCACATATTAAAAATACAGGCAACAGCAAATGCTGGAAAGGATGTGGAGAAAAAGGAACTCTTCTACACTGCTGGTGGGAATGTGAACTGGTCCAACCACTATAGAAAGCTGTATGGCGATTCCTCAAACTGCTAAACATGGAGCTTCCATACGACCCGGCAATCCCACTTTTGGGAATTTACCCAAAGGACACAAAAACACTAATCCGAAAGGATACATGCTCCCGTATGTTCATTGCAGCACTGTTCACAATAGCAAAGGTATGGAAGCAACCCAGATGTCCAAAAACAGATGATTGGATCCAGAAGATGTGGTACATATACACAATGGAATACTATTCATCATGGAAAGAAGATAAACACATGCAATTTGCAGCGACATGGATGGAATTAGAGGGGATCATACTCAGTGAAATAAGCCAGAAAGAAAGAGAAAAAT